>JAUEKZ010042284.1:3401-17639 GCA_031471865.1 Melibe leonina | reverse complement strand
TATTCAAATATGATACACCGTTTATTCCCCCCCCCCTCCCCCCCCCCCTCTCTCTCTCTCTCTCTCTCTCTCTCTCTTATCCCTCTCTCCTGCAAACACATTTTTCCTTTTTTCTCTCTTTAGGACTTTTTTTTACACTCATACCTTTGCTTTAATGTAAATCTTCTCCGTGTTCTTCCTCACTCTCCGACTCCCCGTCTTCACACGTGAACCTCCGCCCCCTTGTTTTTCTCATCAATCTTTCTCTCCCTCGTTTCATCGCGCGCTCTCTCTCTCTCTCCTTCTCTCTCTCTCTCATCCATCGACACTCTCTATCTCTCATCTCTCTTATTCATCTCTCTCTCTCTCTATCTATCTCTCACCCCCTCTCTGTATCAACCCCCTCCCCCCTACAACCCCCACATTCAATCAACTGACCCCGATTTACGACTTCTTCTGAGACCAGCCACAAAGTCAAGAGCAGACAAGCAGGACCTCTCGGTTTGGATTATTGCGCTTGGCCGCCCCGCCTCTTAGGGCCTTAGTAGGTAAGGTAAGGTAAGTAAGTCCACCCCCGCCCCCTTTTCACCTCACCCCCCCTCCCCACCACTATTTCCCTTACAGAGAGACAAGTAGAGTGAGGTGAGTGCATCACACCATGACAACGAAACGTGTGGTTAATGGATTTACATCTCCTCTGCTTCATGTATTGTATTATGTTGAGGCCAGGGGATTAAAGTACCGACCACACACAAACATTAATGTACAAATAATGCGATCAAACAAAAAACTGCCACGATTAAAAATAAAGGTATTAGGCTACAACAATCGCTCTGTACAATCAAACCCGATTATACTTACGAACATGTAAGTCATGGACACCACAATAATTACCGCATCATCATCATCATCATCACCACCACCACCAACGTTATCTGCATCATGATAGCATCCTCATCAGTTATATGCAGAGAAAGCGAAAAAGCGAGGGGGGGGGGGCAATGATCCGGCAATGTTTCAACGGCCTTAGATATCGGTATCAGGTACCAATTAAAACGAAATTTGATATGGCCATTGATATGTGTGAGTAGATTTGTTTTGTTTCCGTCTTTTCTGTTTAATCGACCATGGTGTGTATTGTTTAGAGACAATTTGTGCTCTGTAACTATGCTATGTGCTATTTCTCTCTCTCTCTCTCTCTCTCTATCTCACTCTCTCTCTCTCTCTCTCTCTGTCTCTCTCTCCCTCTCTCTCTCTCTCTCTCTATTTCTCTGGTTTTACAATAATAAGAACATAGACATAATGTATTGTTTGCTTGAACTGTAATTAGCAATCAACAAATAACTCTACAGGAATAGTTTGACATGCCTCTGATTGAGAAAACAGTGGGGGTATGTTCCTTTCCCACGTAAAGCAAATTAACTTTATTTATTTTTTATCAAACAATTTTTTGCTTGTTCTGAAGTAAAACATTCAAACAACGAATGAATGGAAATAACTTTCGGTTTCATGATAATCAATAATGAACACACCGTGAAGGAATTACAGAAACGAGAAATAGCCATTTCCCATCGGTGTCCAAAAAAACCAGTTTGTTGGTTGATTGTTGCTTGTTTAATGGCCTTTTACACGCCATTTAGGTCACATCAAAGGTGGAACTCTCTGGAAAACTTAAAGTGCGACCACACAAAGATAAAAGGGCGGCTCCCTCGAATATATCATCCAGTCACAGCACACTGACATCGGGCCAACCAGCACTGTGTCAATAACGTTGAGCGTCAGGCGGGGCAGCGGCTAAAATACAAAAGCTATCTTGAGTGAATGACGAAGCCATATTGTGTTTTGTTAAGCACTGTCGACATAGGAATAAGTTGGAACACGAATAATTTGGATATTTTGAACAAATAAAAAGACAACACTCATCATTACATGTAAGACGTTTACTTGAAGGAAATCAGAGTTCATACAATTGGTAGCCTAGGAATCCAACCGCGAATAAGCTAGGAAGGGAAATATGATATACTTCTTTCGTCAATAATATGGCTATCATGTCTAGATATCTCTAGTTGAACATGATTTTACACGCCCTGAAAAAAGTCGAAATATTGCTGCGATATATCAACACTGACTATTTATGTCCCACTTGTTATACGTATAAAGTTCAATTAACTCTTTTAGTTTTGTTTCACTTCATTCTTTTTTTCCTTCGATAATTTTGCTGATTTTTACCTCAAGTGCTACAATTCGAAATAGACTCAGGGACCCGGTAGAATAGGCAGGCGGAAATAACAAAGACACGACAGCGACATGGACAGTTAGATAGATGCAGACAGTTACATTATCAATTCAATTTACGTTAACTCAAATATCATAAAGTCGGTCCTTTCCCATACAGACCCTTTCAACGCATACTGTACAGCATAATAAAAGCAAATAGAAATTTCGGATAAAAAAGGTCGAAAGCCATTCTGGAATGCAATCGCATTTTACCCCCTCCCGTCTCTTGCCCATGTCCTGCTTTTGACAAGCTACTTCACAGAGATGAAATCAATATAACCATCACAACCAAGGTAGGACGTATGGCGTTGTTTATTTGAAGACTACTTAAACGATACGACAACCGCCATTGGAATTATTCTCACCATCGTCATCATCATTATCATCATCATCACCAGCATTATCATCATCATCACCAGCATTATCATCATCGTCATCACCAGCATTATCATCATCATCACTAGCATTATCATCATCCATATTAGTATTTTATGCCTTGTATCATCATTATCTTAAATTTCTTTATTATATTATTATGATTATTATCATTATTAGTATCATTTATACTATTGTTAGGTATCAATGTTTGTTTTCCTTACTATTATCATTACAAATATTACTTTCATCCTCAACATTATGATAAGAGCATTTAAAAAACCAATACAGTATCATTATCTACCATACGCTAGTGACTTCCTCAAAGGTTGATAATATTATTTACCTTCGTTGAATCTGAAAGGTTTATGAAAAGAGGGCATTATCTGAAATAATATCAACATTAAGAGGCGCAACGCGTGCCTTTCACCAAAAGACATTAAACTAAACAGCGATGTTTTTCATGATGCCGTTCCTTCTGCTCTACTTCCTCCCATCGGCGGCCAGCATTAAGTGCTGAGCTGCTCCGGCAATAATAAAAAAAACCAGACCGGAACAGTGACGTCTTATTGTCTGTCAGTATAGTGCTAAGAGATAGGACACTCCCCCAAAATTGAAAGTATAATATGAGTGTTGTCTTCCATTTTAAGAGGCAATAGCAATAGCTGTGTTAGTTTCATTCGATCCATCCTTGCAATTCTGGTTCATCCTGTTTGACGTTGTCTCCCTCTTGCTTAGGTTTACAGTTTGTTGCCTACATCATGATATGAATGTTTCTACAAGACTCGTTTACAATTTATCGTCAGCAACTTCCTGTAATGCTCTGAACTTCGCATTCTTTTTGGGGTTTCATAAAAGGAGTAACATTTGTCTAGATGTGATCATGATTGCACTAAAAAGACACGAAAAAAGCCACAAACAGAGACCACAAAACAAAAAAGAAAAAAGAGAAAAAAGGGGGAGGGGGGGGGGGGGATCAATCTCACAAAAAGACCCGTAAACAGAGCTGATGTTATGCTTTATTGAGTTTGAAAGAAAAACAATACTTCAGAAATTATTCTTACTCTCGTGATAAAACGTACATGTACGGAATGAACGACCTGTTTTCGTAGACTTGGATTTAAACAGTTTTAGAAAGATATGACTGAGTGTGACGCCAATTATGGTGAGAAATTTTGTAGTGCTCAGCTTTTTTTAAACACACCTAAGATAATTTTAGAAAGGGTTGACATTCGTATGGTTTTGTGTTCACGAATATGACTTAAATCCGAGAGTCTAGAGAAAAAACAAAACAAAAAAACACAACAAAAACAAAACAGGAATACGGTTAGCCTTAACTATGCTGGATTTGAATTTACAACATTTAAATAGCTGGCATGATCCCCGGGCCAGCAGGGAGTTAGATAACTCTAGGCAAAGGATTAGGACTTGTACTTTCAAAACGTCATGGTGCTGATTATCAGCTGTGTTCTGATATCTAGTCTCGCGTCAGTGAGGCACGCTACACGTTTCAATTCCTGTTCTTGCTGGTTGCTTGGTTGTTGCATGTTAAAAGACCCTTTTACTAAAGGTTAGGTCATATCAAAGGGGATGCTACTCTAGACGAGTTAACGTACAGAGATAGACGTAGGGCTTATTTCGAATAACATCTCACCCAGTCACAGTATACTGATACCGGGCCAATCAATATTAGCATTGTTCCCAAAACTCCAAGCGCCGACCGGGATAGCTGTTTAAACACCTTTTTTTTAACGTTCTAGGTATGACGCGGCCGAGGTTCGAACCCACGACGTACCGATTCCTAAGCAGGCGCTCTACCTATTGAGCTACGGAGCTCTGTTTTCTGTTGCTGACAATCATCAGTCCCACGTAACCGCATAAGTTGTCTATGTGTTCATAGGATGAGCGCTTATGATCTTGCCTTTAGAGACAACCTTCTCCATATCAAAATAAGAACTACAACAATAATGCCCTGACCATTACGAGTCCGTCCTCACACCAATGCCCCGTATACTACACTGGGCAAACATAATAAGAAAGAGTAATGACCTTAAGTGTTTGTGTTTCTTCTTTACAGTGTACTTTCCCCGTAGTGATTTCTTCTCCTTTTTTATTCCATCGAAAATGTATCCTTTTTTTACGGAGATTTGTCCAAACTGGCAAACCTTTCGGCCTTGCAAAACCTCAGCTGTTCCCTTTCCGCCACCCTTGGGATTAGCCAGGCGTATGTTGTTGTATTGTGCCTTACGACCAAGGGAAAGACAAACACATAATGTAGAAGTTGGCACGAAACCGCTCGAGTTGCCAGATCTCTATTCATAGCAGCGATCCTTTAGGGTACCTCTGGATCTGTCAAAGAGAAATGTCTATGTCTGTCGGCATGACGCTGCATAGAATATGAATTAATATTCTGCCCGGTACTCTAAATCGCTGAAGGTTTCAGCTTTATCCGTCTCTATCATATCTTTACCATCTGTAGGCGATATTTGTTTGTTTTCTCAAAGTTGATAATGAAACATTTCCTCTTACACAAAGGCAGATGATTACCTGAAGAGGCTGAAGAAATGATAAGTATACCAAAGACTCCGAGCATAAAATGTGTTTGGGGATTTCATCGCTTTTTACTAAGTCTATTGAACGCACAATTTTACAAGTAAACAATATCTTTAATGCCAGGGGGTTGTACTTTACACAGATAAGTGAAATATTTTAATGTTTTCTTTTGTTGTTGTCTGTCTTTTAGCTTTCAATTTTTTTGTCTTGAAGTATTTCTTTCATTTGCGAACGAATATGTACATAATAATTATTTATGTACAATTCATAAATTTTCACTGGAACAAAAACTGCTGATTACATTTCTGTCCATCAAAAGGTGTCAACGCGTACTTTAAATATTATATAAATGACTCCAAAATATTCACGACTGTTTGCTGAACGTCTACGTGCAGGGGTGACGCCCATTCTTAATTTATTTATTTATTCTTTTTTTTCTGTGTTTTTGTTTGTTTGTTTCCTGGTTCCTCTGTGCACGATTCCTCCACGATTACTCTTATATATATATATATATTATATATGTGTGTGTGTGTGTGTGTGTGTGTGTGTGTGTGTATAAATATGTGTGTGTCCGTGTATGCGTCTGTCAGTGCGCGCGCGTGTGCGTATACTTGAACCTGCAGTCACAGGTATTCCCAGGAGCAGGGGTTAATATGTAATTACACAATGTCTTTATGTCCGGCAACAGGTAACTGCACTCTCAGACCCACCCAATGGAGACTCATGAGACTATCAAAGACCGAATATAAAATCTAATCGCCAATGAAATTATTTCTTGCAATATTAGTCGATATTTTTAGCTCTTTGCAATGATTGGCACCAATTTATTGTCCTTTACATTCTCCACCGGCGGTAAAGATATAAAAGGACACCGTGAAATATGTGTGTATATTAGGTGTGCACGACGCAAAAGGGTTAATTAGCCTGTTGCCCCATATACTGTGCACTGTCAATAACTGCTCAAGACATTGTCGGGCCAAGTTATCTCCCGTGATCCCGTTCTCAGCCAATACACTACGCGTTCCCGAAATATTCCAACTATCCTGCCTCATGTTCAATGGAGCGTGAAATTCTTGTATCAATACAATCCATTTCAGCAGCAATTAAAGTCTCATATTATGTTCAGCTGAAGGCGTAGTGGCCGAACTGGTGGTAACGCAGCACAATGCTCGAGAGGACCGAGTTCGATTCCTGCCATTGGCAGTCTGTTTCGTTTTTCTTGTGCAAGAACATTTTCTCCAACTGTCCCAATTCACCAAAGTATAAAATGGATACCGACCCATCTGTTGGGTTGGTAAAGTAATCTTCAACAGACAAGCCAGACCTTCCTTTTGTATCTTATTCACTCTATAGAAACCTGATTGTAGGACCTCTTTTCACTTACTTTGGTAAGTTCAAAATTCTTTTGCTGAAGATCAAACAAAATGAAATCGATTAAGATATTGTGGAGACTTTGCCAAGGGTAAATAGATAGTTATGTGTATGTTGATCCTCTGGCGGCAATCAATTACCAACACTTGGGTCAAGTTGTTGTGGGAACATTGTGATCACTGTTGCCGATCCGAGGTCGAGGGGTGGGGGAAAGGGGATGAGGTTGTTTCTTCAGTAGATGTGAATCCTGTTTGTGATTCAATTTGGGGTTCAGTCTTCAGGAGTCGTAATTATGTTTTGGAAAGGGTAAAATTAAAAAAATAATTCTAAAGCATTTCCCACGTTTAGACTATTTTCACATGACAAGTTTCCTGCAATCCCTTGTAAAAAAATTAATTGTCTTCTACTTAGATTTTGTTGCGATTTGTTTTCGTAATTGAAGGGACAACATGCCAGCAATAGAAAGGAGACAGTTCTTAAGGCATACAGGCATTGTACAGACAATGAAATGACTTGTATTTCGCAATGACCAAGCTTTTTCTTTTTATAGCAACATTTTGCAGCGTTTCTCTGTACCTGCGTCATGCTCTTTGTGACGTCATTTTTTTCTCTTGACACCATTGAACACATACTTCATGCAGCCACCATGGTAACATTGATATGTGCAAATCTAGAGACCATTTTCTTCAACGCAATCCTTTTTTCCTTTTTCTTTTAAACGGAAATGAACATCACTGTCAACAAGAGTGTTTGCCAAGACGGCCGTTGCATGTTGTTCATGTGGATGGAGTAGGATGGTGAGAAGAGTATGATGTTATAAAAAAAGAAACTTCTCACAATTTTCTTATTCGACTGTTAACTGTTTTAAACAATTTTAAAACTAAGGTCATATCAAAGGCAGAGCTCTTTAGACAAGTCAACGCCTTGCTACATGCAGATAAACGGTGATCATCCTTGTTTATCTCATCCAGTCACATTCTATTTACACCGGACCAACCCGTCTCAAAACTTTACTCATAACATAGAGCGCATAGGGAGACAGCTGCTGCAATTCCGGATTTTACGCATTTTACTTATAAGCAGCCCCGGACTGGAACCCACGGATTACAGACTCTACTTTTCGAGCTTCAGCGCAGGTCTCTACTTGTTTTGTTCTATATCATAATGTTCGCAGTTTCTCCTCCGAGGGCCCCCTCCCAGTTATCTTTTGTTTCAGTTGCTTGTCTGCAACATCATTGCTTGATTCTCAGACGCTAAGAAATGGTTTTAACACTTTCACAAATCCAGCGAAACTGGATCATTAAAGGGTCCCAACAAATTTTTGATCACCGGTAACTGTTGAATCGTATGATAGAACGTATTTAAATCAAAATGAACATGCAAACTTCACCAAAATCATCGGCATGTCTGAATTGTTGTGTTTGAAGTATGTGAGGGAAAAAACGAATGAAAAAAAAATCTCAACATCTTTTTTTTTTCATTTATTTGCCGGCTGTAAAACAGACCCCTATATAAGGACATTATCAAAAATGGAGCTATTAAACGTCTAATATTAATAAGTCTCACTAAAGAGCCCGACTTCTAAATCAAGCTGTATGCTTGCTATATACATAAGGATAATGTGCTCTGTATGATGTCGTCATACCTCACCGGATGCTCTATTCTCTCGTGTTGGTTGGAAAATTCTAGCAGAACAAAATAAAGCAAAAGACAAGCCCGATGAGAGTAATGATCTTAAAGGGATTCCCCATGGTTCCAGCAAGAGGAAACGTAATCAGTAGTAAATTGGCCTTATTATGTCACTGTTTGTCAGGACGAGCATGCTAGAAAATCTACGTGCAATGTTTATACCGTTGGTAATGGTAACCTAAACAAAGCTGTAGGCAATGCGGGGTCAAACTATGTGTTTATAATACACTGCAAGTCTCCACAAAGGCGTCAACAGATTATGCGATAACTTTCGACCCGGTAGTGTAAAAACAAATTTGGCAAAACATAGACAGGATTTATATTATCTGCAAACATATGTCATTATCTGATGTTAAAAATAAAAGGGTTGTACCCCATGAGAGTAGGTTATTGTTGGGAACACTTATTTCTCAGCAGATTCTTTGTAGACGCTGGATTTAGTCTCCTTATTTTGAAATTAGGGTTCAAATGAGAAGGTACTTTGACTGTCAATAAGGACGAATTTGGCAATTGATGTAAACACTAATTCATAATACAGTGGTTTTGGTGGAGGCGGGGAGGTGGTTTTTTGTTTGTTTATTTTTTCTTTCTTTTAAAAAATAAAATAAAAATCAAGACACTATTCTTTGTATGAGAAAAAAAAACACGAATGAAGACAACTCGATGCAAAATGCAACAATGAAAACACATAAATTGGTAGCAATATCGCACACATAGTCTTTGTAATAGGCGGGTATGATAACATAATGTGACAAGTGCCGTTTCAAACACATCTATTGAGTCTGGCGTTATCTTCATGTCGAGACATCGCAGAGCCTATTTCACTTTATTGGTGTTTATTGTTGCCAGACGACCTGCCTGACTGTCTCAGATCCTTGACTCTTGTCCCCACGCATCCCTACCCCCTCTCTCTCTATCTCTCCCTCTCTCTCTCTCTCTATCTCTATTCCTCTATCCATATATCTATCTATCTAGCTCAATTTTTCCGCCCCTCTTCTACTCTCATTTCTTTTCAATTACCCCCCCCCCTTCTCTCTCTGTCTATCTATCTCTTACGTTTTTTTCTTATCGTGGTCTTTTTATTAGCCTCGTTTTGTTTTGAATCCCTACATGGTTGTCAAGTGTCTTGTGCTGTTCCTATATTATTTATATCATTTTTTTCATGATGATCAATTTACAATGTCTGCCCCGACACTATAAACTCGTAGCGTTAGAAAAACAGCATACTACGGAACCTAAGAATGTAAATGGTAAATTAACGATTCTTTCAATACATCGACGTGCTTTTTCTACTTAAATATCTTATACCATTCTGAATAGAAAATTTAATAAATAAAGGTCACAGAACCAGATGTTGGTAACAACCCTTTCAATGCTAAGGACACCTAAGTGTTCAAGATTTGCCTATTCTTATACCAGATAAATCAGATTGCAGTGAACTTCAGGCTTTTGGCAAAAGTCCGTTAACTGAAATATGATTTCTCTGGTATAAGAACACGTACATTTTCAAGATTTTGCATATTTCAATTTTGTTAGAATCAGACCTGGCTGTGAAAGGGTTAAGATCGTAGTTTCAGAATAAATAGAGAAAGAACTGAAATATAAAAAAGTCAAGTAGGTCGTCCTCGGCGACCCTGCAGGAGCCATTCCAAATCGTGTCGCCCAGTTTAATGTTTCTGTAAAGAATTTAAGGACTTGTCGCGGCGAACTGGATCAAGACACCTGACTGACAAATTTACCACACTAGGATTTAGATTGCGTCTACACAGAGGCACCGGGCAAGAAATAATATCATAAAAAAACATTAACTAATTGTGCGCCCTTTGATAATTTCGCATGGCTTAATTTGAATACTCCATTTTGGGTTTTAATACTTTTTTTAACCATCTATCTCCATGAAAATTAAATGCAACGCAGTAATGTTTAAGCGACCGGATAAATATCGCCCATCCATTCAATACAACTTACTACAGTATTGAAACACAAGAGGTATTTTATATTCAAATATATTTTATAGCCCAATTCAGTTAATGAGTGAGTACAGCAGCGAGTACTGACATACCCCTCAATACACCGTTGTTGTGGACAATTAATTGATGGACAAGGAAAAATACTTAGAGGGGAAGAAGGGATCTTGAGATGAAGGCTTGCCTTTTAACTTTTATCGATTCCATAGTACATAAGAAAGAGCGCATCAATTTGCTTAGTGATACAGAAACGTTAACATAAATCATGGATGAAACAGGGGGAAACATTAAAACAAAACGGAATACAAAAACTCTCAAAACATGGAGGTTATATAAATAAACATAACCTTTTAAGAACTTGAACCGAAGAAGTGGGGCAGTGGTATACATAATATTGACACAGAGGCGAAAAAAAAGTTCAGGAAAAAACAAAACAAACAGAGGGCATAACATTCACACTCTGGTGATATATGTACCTTGAATTACTTGGGTTACTGTGAATGACAGTCTCAAGAAACTTCTCGTGTCAAATTTACAACTTTTTGACAGCAGTGTTGTCACTTGTTAGCTCTTTTAAAGGCGCCACGAAACACGATACCAGCGGCTGATAATGCCCTCGAAAGGAAATGAATAGTCTGGGCTTGATGTTCCTCATTCCACGCCCTCTTTTACGATATGACTTTTTTTTTAAAGTTATTTCATTCAGCGGTCAATTGTGATTTTAAAGAACATTTGTATAAAAATTCTTTTTTTTTTCCAACAACGATGCATTATTCAAATGCATGTGGGATATAATAATGATAATAATAATATATTATATGACAGAAAATTAAGTTCCCTAATCACTGGGTAAAAGCAAAATAACTGTTGGCAAAAGATGAAGCCTAAAAATGTGTACTTAGGTTGATCTGTAAATCGTTATGAAATAGATTGATATATTTGTCATGTCGATAGATAGATAGATAGTTAGGTAGGCATATAGGTAGGTAGATAGATAGATAGGTAGGTAGGTAAATAGATAGATAGATGGATAGAAAAGAGGGACAGAAGAAGAAGAAGAAGAAGAAGAAGAAGAAGAAGAAGAAGATAAATATAACAATGTCTTAATCATGAACATAGGGGTGAGATCAAAGGAAGGTCTTTTAGGAATTACGTCTAAAAAAGTTCGAAAATAGAATGCGTGAAAAGCCAACAATCATTGTAATCAGTAGATGTCTCCAACAACACGATACTAGACGTGATTATCGTTATTGATATTTATCATAACTATTTCATTAAAAAATATTTGATTGTTCGCATTCTCGTTTAATTGTGAATTTAGTGCGTCATTGGATATCCGTAGGCAAAACTTATTTTATAGCACGTTGGGGAAAACCGGATATTTTTTACACTTTCCCCTCATTACCATTATTTCAAAATTCAAGCAGGGTGGTTTAGGACCACACCTATCATTATCGTAATATTCGCGGCGAAGTCTGATGAAAACAAAAGGATACAGGTAAAGAAAGGACGACGCTTGTAATCCCATACTGCTATTTGACAATTACTGCCTCCCCTCCCACATCAATTCTCCCCCACTCCATCCCATCCCAATCTCTCTCCAAAAGCGTTGAGCCCGATAGAAATCGAGCCCACACCCTTCGACGTGAAAGTTAGACATTAGACACCATATCTTCTTAACCAGCGTGACCAAAACGATTATAGATTAAATGTGATACCAGTTCTAAAGATAAAACTTCCTGCAGGCAAATCTGTTAGATATGGCTGCTGCCATAGTTATTGTGTTGTTAAGATTCCAATATAACAAATAACAATAAAGATTAAACTTGACCGGTTCTCCTCTAGCTTAACACCTGTCAATCATGTAATTCTTAACTCTTTCACTGCAAGGTCTGATTCTAACCTAACTAAAATATGCAAAATCTTGAAAATGTACGTGTTCTTATACCGGATAAATTTAGGCTTTTGTTATATGTCAGTTCACTCAAATCAGACTTACTTGGCATTTTACCAGGCAAATCTTGAAGATTTTGGTGTCTTTAGCATTGAAAGGTTTAAGGCGGAATCTTCGCTTTCTCCCCCCCCCCCTCTCTCTCTATATATATATATATATCTCTCTCTCTCTTTCTTTCTTTCTCTCCTCACTTTTTCACTCTTTTCGAGACTGAGCCACGGTATTCTGCAGATGTCTATGTTTTTAAAAAATTTCTCTTAATGTGACTTTGTTATCTCCTCGCTAACAATTCATGCACCTGCTTTCAGGAGTAGAATCAATTTCCAGCGCCTGTTTCTGAACCGTTATTCTACATTCTTATGATATCATTACAGTTTCACAGACTCTGTTCCAAAAAAATAGACGCCTTAAACTGACAACACGAACGCATACTATTTAACGCTTAAGCTCTTCTGAAGAAACCAGGCAAAAGTCTGAAAACGTATCTGCTGACAGGAACAATATTTGCTCAGGGGAAACGGAAATTTAAAGTCACGGGGAGGAATTTCTGTTTGTTCAAACCACGGTGCGAAATGTGACGTAAGTGGCAACACCAAAACCTACAGCGCTAAAAAGCTAATAATATCGACCGAACGGTGTGTTTAACATTAACATAGTCTAGAGACCATTATACTTATCATTGTGTTAAACCGAGATCACTGTCTCTTTGTTCCCGGTGATAGCTTTGCTTTTCTTCACTTAGCGAAGCCGCTTGCTGAGATACGAAGTCTGATAGTTCTATTTTGGGACCAAGTCCACCTTGATTTAAACAGTATTATCGTTACATTGGGATTTAAGGGCACTGACCTATGATTTCTTCTACCTGTTACAGACAAATTTCAAAAAAGGTACCGAACTGATATTAGATGATAAGCGGATAGATGCTCTTGTAGAATTCACGATAGATCGTATAAAAAAGACAGGTAAGTATCTGACATAAAAACAGACAGACCGGTAGATAGACGGATGAGCCCTATTGTTAGATACCATTAATTCAGAAGAATCCATGAGAAAATAGCTGGATCAAGAAATAAATGGATCAAATGAGGAATAACAATATCAATAATAAAAATAATAATAATACTAGTAGTAAGAATAATAATGACAGCAATAATAAGTAATACATGCTAAGGCATTGAAGCGCGTTATCAAAACGGATGGTTTACAAATTCTGTGTCCACTGGGCATGGGTCATTGTTTTGCTTGACTTAATGGACGGAGAGAAAGGAAGGAGTGTCCGAATTGAAAGTGGATGGACCAGGTGAGTTGTACCTACAGTGAAAGGCTCAAGTGGAGAAGAGCTAGACAGGATAAACAGAGAGTTAAAAATGGGCGGGCAGAGGGGTGGGACCCCCACGGGGAAGGTAATCTGGAGCCGTTTGATCTGAGCAATTGGAGCATGACGGCGACAAACACAACCCCAACCCCGAAACCTTGTTGTTGCCTGTATTGTATGCCTGCCGCGATTTCGTCCCGTTGTTCCTTTTCCATCCCTGGCAAAACCAATCCTTAAAGCAAAAGACTTCCTGAGACGAATGAAGGATTGTACCACGTTTTCCGCACCAAACAAATAAGTCAAGACAGCTCGTAGTTATGCATGGAATTTTAAAAGATCATCGAGGAATTATCATAAAGTATCTTCATCAAATAAACTGTAGTGTCTCCATAGGTAGTCGTAGAGCTGTGAACTGGTAGGTCGACGGTTCTGACTCCAGTCGCGTCATACCTAAGACGTTTTAGCATCTATCCCACCGGGCGCTCGGCATTATGGGAACCGTGATAAGACTGGTTGGTATGATGCCATATCATGTGACAGGGGGAGTCCTTCCAGTGTGGTAGAACGTCAACATTTGTAGAGAGCTCTTCTGCCTTTGATATTATCTGAGTTGTGTTTTTTGTTTGTTTGTTGCTTTTGTTGGTTGTTTTTTAGGGCGTTAAACAAGCAACAACAAGCATCAATTGATTGATGGGGTCAATAGTGTACTATTTACTTTTAATTAGGCAACGGCCAAGACTTGGTAAAGAAGAAAAAAC
>JAUEKZ010042174.1:0-15000 GCA_031471865.1 Melibe leonina | reverse complement strand
TTCATGATATATGGTTGGATTTTGAGTCTTTCAGACAACAATATAATTCTTCTGTCTTCTAGATGGTAACCAATCTATAACCACCATCAAGGTTATAATTTGATAGAACATAATGATTTTTTTTTGCAATGAGTAAAAAGAAAGAAGAAAAATGAGAGCAATTTGAAAGCTGACCGAAGCTTGATGGAACCAGGAAACTGTCACGGTACCTTTCCCCGAGCCTAAAGTACAAGACAGTAAGTTGGCCAGTCGCTATCTTCCGAACGGGAGAGTAAAACAATGTTTTCTCGAGCCTAGTGGCCCATAGAAACAAGAGGTTATCCCAGTTTCTGTAGTGTAAAATTGACAAATGACAACGGTTGCCACCCTCTGAATAGGGCTCTGATTACTTTCCTCAACCCAAATTTTCAATTGGTACCCATTTTAGAGCTGGGTGTGGTGAAGCTATGGGAATAAATTTCCTTGCTCAAGGTAAAACCGAACTGCATAAGATAAGGGTTTTGTGCTGCATCACTACCAGCTTACCACCGCGCCTGCATTCAAAAGTCTAAGCAACGACCTATGGTATGCATTGTGCTGTTGGCTTGAGTCAAAATACTTACCATAAAGTCAGCACTGTCCTCACACACACACACACACACACACACACATATGTCTCGTTGTTTGATAGTGTCATTGGAAGGTGGAAATTTAAAACTACTCGCTTATTGTTGCTGGTGTATTGTGATAATGGCGTCAAATTGAATGGGTCTATTGGTTGTCAAAGCTGATCACGGATTCGAATTTATCTCCGATCACATTCCAAACATAATGTGTTCAAGTTCAAGGAGAGTGTTAAAATTCCCTTTGGTGTAGACCTAGACGCTCAGAGAACACTGTAGACTGTATGCGTTTGACGTCATATTCACAATATGTCCGCGACCAAGTGAGTAGTATTCACCTTATAGTACAACCATAACACAATTGTGTGTGTTAGTCCAGTGCGGACATTGTTGGGAGTACATATTTAACGCATACGATCAAAGCGCAAACAACGAAACGCAAAACTTCGTTAAGGAAGGTGATCCAATTCTACCAAACCAAGACTGTTGGTGTAGAATAAAAACCTCAACAACAACATAATAATCATCAATAAAAACAATAAAAACAACAAAAACAACAACAACAACAACGAAGACAATATTTTATTATGGAGCTACAGGGACAATGCAACAGATGTGTTCCTATTGTGAATGCTTTTTTCAGATTGTAAACGGTAAGCAGATATCCTTAACCCTTTTATAGCGGGGTCTGATTCTATCCGAACTAAAAGAAGCAAAACTTCAACACTTACATGTTCTTATACCAGATGAATCAGATTTCAGTGAACTGATACACGCCAAATTCCTGAATTTCAGAATTTTGGCATATAAAGCGCACAGAAATCTTTTTTTGTTCTTTATTTTTATCTGGTAGATGAACAAGCAAATTCTAAAGATTTTGATACATCTATGTAGTTAGTAGTTTGAGAAATACTAGCTCCGAGGGAGATACGACGAGATACCTTACTGACGAAGGTTGTTATCCACATTCCATCACGCGTCAGTCTTGTTTAGCCTTCAATAGAGAGAAACTGTTAGTATACGACCCACACACAGAGAAGGCAAATTGTATCAGATGTAACATCAAATCGCGATCATTGCCTCACACTGCGACACTCCTCTTACATCATTTTGCATGCAAAGAACAATTTTACGGTAATATTCAATGTCTCAGCTAAGGTAGAATACCGTTGTATACTCTTGTAGAGCAAAATGAGTATTGACTATGCTGCAAACACAAAGACGAATGCAAACAAAATAAAGAAAAAGTAACATGTTGGGATTGAATTAAAGGAGAGATAAAGAGTGAAAGGAAGCAACAGATAAAAAAAATAGAACTTGTTATTAAAATGCATATATGCATAATGATTCGTTTACCTTCTCTTCACACCATCTAGACCAGACTCGAGAGAACGGTGACACTCATTTACCACACAATTGAAGTAAGCTAGAAGTAACAAAATGATAGATAACCTTTGCCAACTTTCTCCAAAAGTTGTACACATTCTATCTGCTCCAACCATTAACAATAGATCGGAAAAACCTGAATTTGGGAATTTTCTACTGATGGTAAAAAGCGGTTGTCATTGGATTCGCTAGTACTAGTAGCATTGGTGGCTGTCAAAAATGTTTAGTGTAACAAAATGGCTGTCGCAAACTTCACTAAAGTGACGTCATATTATCTCTTCTGAGAAGCTTGAACTTTTATACAGCTTAATATTATATCCCCTCAACGTGCTCGAAGCGCTTTATAAGGGGTCCTTGGCCAACACAAACGAATAAGGCACAGGACGAGACATGCTGCCTGTTAGACGCTTTTACATTAAATATATTATTCGGACAAGGACAACAATGTTCCTCGCCAGATACTCTTTATTCACTTGAGTACGGTCAGAAATTGTGACAAAAGAGTCTTTTCCAAGGACTCATACTTTTAGCCTCATATTGCGGATTCGAACTAGTGACCTTTCAGTCACAGGGTTACAGAACCTTCTTGATTTCAGTCATGCATTTGCTGGAATTGTGTTTGATAGTTTTGAATGGCCTTAGCTATACCATTTCGTTCCAGCTGTAATAACCATTTTTATTGAGGGCTTTTTTTGGTGTCTTGCACAACGCATGATTAGCATTAACCGTGTCAGTGATTTTCATTGGGTTCTAACCAGGTGCTGATCTTACATATTCTATGTCGGTGAAAGGGTTTTTGACATAAAGTGCGCGGTTCTCTTCCTTTTTCTTCTTCAAATCTTACATGACACGGAGGAATATGATGTTTTATCAAGGATGTAGTATGCCCTACAGGATATGGATAATCACTTGGTCTTCTCTCTTATTCCTAATTCTTTCATGATCTTCATCATCATCATCGTCATCACCATCACCATCGTCATCATCATCATAATCAACATCCTTATCTTTTTCATCATCTTCTTCATCATTATCGTTACAAGCGTCGCCAGCAGTAGAAATTTTGTCAATGTCAGGCTAACCTTTGAATGATTTTATCATTCAGACACACATTGCGAGTTGATAATAATAGTATGATAATATAACTTTATTTCAACCAAACATTGACATTATTTGTACCCTAGGGGGTACGCACAAATGTACAAGACTGTCTGTATGGTGTCGATGAGTCTTTAAGCCTTTATAATAGCTCTAGAATATTATGAAAACCTGATTTATACCGTACCAGCACTTTGGCTAAGCAACTCAAAACCAGCAAGTCAAGGGTTCAACTCCTGGCAACGTCATGACCGTAACCCTTTCAATGCTAATGACACCAAAATCTTCACGATTTGCCCGTTCTTATACCAGACAAATCACATTTCAGTGAACTGACATATGGCAAAAGCCTGAAATTCAATTTTGCATACTTCCGTTGGGTTAGAATAAGACCTCGCAGTGAAAGGGTTAAAAATGGCCAATATAGCAACACTGTCCGTCCAAGCGCTCTGATTTATTGGAGTAGTGCTGAAAATAGACTGCATGCGTCTGACGTCATAATGACATCAGGCCAGCAACCAAGTGAGTAGTGTTCACCTTTTCCTCCTCAAAATACCACCATCACACACGTGTGTGTCCGCACAGTTTGGTCATTGTTGTGAGTATTTTACATCAACGCATACAATAATGCCTGGTACCAGTATAATGTGATTGGGTGAAATATTCGGGTGATATCTGTGTGGCAGGACTTTTTGTCTAGAGAGATCCTTCTTTGATACGAAATTGTACCGGTATTGTACTGGTATTGTACCGGTATTGTACTGGTATTGTACTGGTATTGTACTGGTATTGTACTGGTATTGTACCGGTACTGTACTGGTATTGTACCGGTATTGTACCGGTATTGTACTGGTATTGTGTTGTACTGGTATTGTACCGGTATTGTACCGGTATTGTACTGATATTGTACCGGTATTGTACTGGTATTGTACCGGTATTGCTTTTAACATTTCGGAATGAAACAGACGACGACCAGCTTGCTTAAAATAATATGATATCATATCATAGCCTGTCCCACCGATTCGATATCCCCCTGTATGTATCATACAAATCTATCGACTCCATTCGTTTGACGTCATGATGACAACATGCCCGCAACCAAGTGAGAAGTGTTCACCCCCCCCCTTCAAAGTACTACTATAACACAATTGTGTGTGTCTGTATAGTGTAGTGATTGTTGTGAGTATTTTGCCTTAACGCATATATAGTCTATCGTTCATTCCGTTAACTGTTAGTGTACCTGCATAACAATGAAATATTGTAGAGCCCAGCCAATCATTACACTCGATATTTTATCTTGGTTTTGTAGCATGAAGTGGAAAGTGGGAAATAAAGCAAACCTCTGGACAGGCTCCTGATCTACCGTAGATTATTTCTCCAACTCTGTCACGAATGCATAGGTCGCTACCAGTTTTAAACACTTGTCATGTATTTATAATAAGGACAATTGGGGTAAATCTTGTTGCATAGCAAAAATCAAACCAACACTACCAACATTACGGCCAAAACTCTTAAAAATACCTTATTATGAATCTATCTGATAAGGGATACAGTGACCTTACATTTTTCTTCAAACGTTCTGATTCGTCAAATAACGAACACACACTGAGACTGAGATGGAAAAAAAAGATGTCAAGTTAACCTGTCAGAAAGCATTACACAGCTTATTATTACGGTAAAAACACATTTCATGCAACAAAGAGCACATTGGTTACACATTACGTTGATGTAAGGATCGAGTGACGGCGTCTAGGCAAAACACTCACAACAATGAGCTGACTTTACAAACACACACAATTGTGTTATAGTGTTATTGGAAGGGTGAACATTATTCACTTGGTTGCAGGCATGTTGTCATTATGACGTCAAACGCATACAGTCTATAGACCAAATGCGTTAGATAAATACTCACAACAACGTGTAATAATAACAACATGTTTTCACAAACCCAGCAGCAATAAATAAGCAGTTTTTACTTTTTGCCCTTCTTATGATTGATGAAATTGGTGTGAGGAGATGAACTCAACTCATACAGTTTATTCAGAAGGAAAAGGAGAAAATGTTCAAAAGTGGTGCCAACAGAATTGACACGTGTTAATAGCAATTATAATAATAATAATAATGACAACAATTATAATAATAATAATAATGACAACAATTATGATAATAATAATAATGACAACAATTATAATAATAATAATAATGACAACAATTATAATAATAATAATTATGACAACAATGATAATAATAATAATTAATGACAACAATGATGATAATAATAATAGTAATGACAACAATGATAATAATAATAATTAATGACAACAATGATAATAATAATAATAGTTATGACAACAATAATAATAATAATAATAATAATGACAACAATGATGATAATAATAATAGTTATGACAACAATGATAATGAGTATGATCATTAGTATCATATTGATTATAACACACAGAATATATAATATTAAGTCCCAATAGGAAATCTTTTTTTAAATTTTTTTTTTACAGAAACGCAGAAATAATCCATTGCGAAGAAAAGCGAATGTTGTTAAATTTATTTGAAGAAATCCCAAGTTTTTTATTTTTTTTAAAATCAAAGCAATGTATGAAACACGCTAAAGTTTTATTTACACGTCAATGTAATTGTGGGTCCATTCATTTAATGCACGCTTTATGTCATATCAAGAACGGAGCTCTGTAGACAATATTATGTTAGGACACTTCCACACATGGATAGATTGAGTGTGGGCTCGAATATCTCACTCAGCCACAATAATGATAGACTAGCATCGGACTGTCCCCACAATACCAAATTTCTGGTAAGACAGCTACTAAAACTCGAATTTATAATATTGAACTACCCTAGTCATGACGCGATTGGGATTCGAACCCCTGGTCTACTGGCTCCAATAAACGGCGCCAGTTTTGGGATGTGTCAATCCTATCAAGCAATGTCAAAAGTTGTGAAGACAATAGGGTAGGGGTGGGGGAGGGGTTGAGAGAACAAAAAGTCATGAATATCTTCTATCATTAAAGTCTAGACTTACCTGTACAGCAAAAGACGGATGGAACGTTATAATTTGCCTCACTGGCACACACAATGAAACGAAGACGATAAAGTCAATATCGAACGATTGCTGCTGCAAAAGCGAAAGTACATATTAATCCAACCAGCAGTTTGGTAGACTTCACATAATAAGACACTGTTAAAGTTGACACACTGGAAACTGTTTTCATGCAAATTAGTTTATGATGTAAGGTCAACGATAAATCAATGACCCTGGAAGACTGCGGATTTTCCGTTAGAAGCTCACCCTTCGCCTTACGCCACACGATGGATGTCTGCGTTTAAATGGCAAGACGAATGAATGGCAAAATACCAAAGGCCTTGAATCAAACGCATGACACCTTTGACACGGCTTGCCGGATAAATGTTGGCAGTGATGTAGACAGAAGCAATGAGATGTGTTAAAGAAAAGAAAAAGAAATTGCCAAAAGACACCGGCTGCCGATGTATGTCATTGTTATACTTGCCTGAGGAGATCTAGAGATCCTTTTACATATTCACCGATCCTTTTCAAGCCCTTTCAATCTAGATCAGATCGCTGTAAGCGATACGCCCAATTTATCATGTCCAACGCGGCGTGAATTTCAATCGTTCTTTTCTGATCACACAAAAGGAGATAAGGTTTAAAAGAAGTAAAAGACTTGTTTACAGTGATAACATCTTGATAGAATGCACCCGATCTACAAGCTCTTTCTCTCCCCTTTCTCCTCTTTCTTCTCTCTATTTCTCTCTCTCTCCCCCCTCCCCCTTTCCCCTTCATCCACTTCCCCCTTCTAGTTTATGGCGCCCTGAGCTCGTCACCACATCCGAAGTGCATGTCCGTCAGTTGTGTGTCTGTGTGTGTGTGTGTTTGTGTGTGTGTGTGTGTGTGCTTATGTGTGTGTGTGTGTGACTGTGTGTGTATGTATGTGTGTGTGCGTGTACGTATGTGTGTGTATGTGTGTATGTGTGTGAGCGCGTATGTCCTACGTACGAGTGTGTAGAGCCACCCATTGATTAGACCTTTGAGCACCTAGCTTGCTTTTTGTTGAAGAACAATGATTACGCAAGCATTGGAATTTGTTTGTCTCTTTCCGTCGCATATATCTAGAGCAATCTGCATTGAAGCAATGGCCCTGGGGAACAGGAGTGCGTGCATAAGATGACAGTCCCAATCAAATAACAACACCATAGGGATAAAGAACCAACCAGGGACCCTCCGCACGGCTTCAATCAAATCTAAAACTCTCTAACCTATGGTTTTGATAAGATTAAAAAAAAAAATTGCACTGTACCCTGGGTTCGAATCCAATGTCGGCCACTTTTCAACTTTATATATCCCCCCCCCCTTCCCCCCGCCTTTATTTGGCCTCTTTCCATATCGGTATTGAGATTGTCATCTTTGTCTGGTGTATTTTACTATCTATCATAGCCGTCACCATAGTTTGGTACACAAGGTACAGCTGCCAGAGTGGAGTTACCTCTTAGAAAAAGCGTGAATTAAATAACTTGATTCAAGAATTCTTGTTTTCTTTTGTTTCTATCTACATTCAAATTGAATATTTGATAATAAAGAAAAAGACTTTAAAAAAAAGCAAAACTTTAAAAATTAAGACGTGATCTTAAAGTTTGTGGGAGTTACTCCATTATCCAAGATGTACCTCGTGTACAGAACCATTTTGATTGGTCATAATATAATCTTCCCCATTTGCAAAACGAGATTCATAATAGAATAGTACACATATCAATATCTTGTCTTGTCCTATGTGTTAAAATGTTTGCTGTTGGCCGGGGAAAGTAGGAAGTGTGAAATGCGATGCGAACAATTATTTAAGCATCCACTTTAACTTTTTATTTTTAATATCATGCCCCTACAGGATTATTATGATCCCTTTTGCATGTCATCTGTTTCAGCACCCCATCCTTTCCAAACATCTGCCGTAGATGTAATGTAATGTAAACATTACTTAGGGCAGTGCCTATGAGACTTCAGCAAACCTAGGGTCATATAGAGTAGCGCCAATTTCCTTCCCTTATGCTCAAGAGGCGCTTTACAACAAAACTCCCTTCATTCACCCATTCACGCATTGGTTTGATAATTAATTGAATTGTATTCATGTCTAAGATAGAAAGGAAAAAGAAGGAAAAGATGAACACATCAATAGCAAAATGAGGTGGTAGAAAATCAGAGGTGCTAAAAAAAGCGATAAAATTCAGTTTTGAAGTGTTTTTTGAATGAAAAGAAAGTTTGACAGTTATTTCTTGGCTGTGAAGATAAACGATTCCATGCAATGTCTTTAGTGGAAAAAACGCAACAACATAAGTGGCTAACACTAAGACGGGAGGAATTCAAAGGAGCAAACCAAAGGGTCTCTTCCTTTATAATCTTTGGACCAACAGCACAGTTGTTTCTCTTCTGGCCCTGTCAATGACATTGGGTTTTTTTAAGGGGGGGGGGGGGGGGGCTGAAGGGACGTGTCATGTTTCCCATTGCTTCACTTGTAACCAGTAACCCAACCCCGGTTGTTACGAATTAAGGGGTAGAAAGCAAACAAATAAACACACAAAAACACCCATCGTTTGTGTGTGTGTGTTGAATGTATGATCACTTCTCGCCCTCTCCTTTTACCATTTCACCACCCTCACCCCAACCCAACCCAACCCCTTCCCTGTGTAAACATCATGGTGGCAGTAGACAGTGAATGGGCCCTTGACATTAACCCATTCGCAGTGGGTTGTGATTCGAACCAAACCGAGCATTATGAATAACCTTCAAAACGTACTTGCTCTTACACCAGATAAATCATATTTTAATGGACTGACATTTTATTCATCTGGTATAAGAACAGGCAAATATTGAAGACGTTCATGTGTCCAGTTAGCTAGCTGGTAGTTTAAGAAACAACCTTAGCATTGAAAGGGTTAACACAATCATGTTTATTGGAAAAGAAGTTTGTTATGTCACCAGATACTACGGAGTGCTGTACTTGACCCTCGTTGACCCAGACTGGCAGGCCGCCTTGCACTGCGTGCGTAAAGGTAAAGGGAAGACAGACGCTTGAATCCTCCCCCCCCCCCTTTTTTTTTGGGGGGGGGGGGGGGGGGGGGGGGCTAGGGTAATTTCCACCATAATACTAACACTAATATAACGAAATGGTAAATAGGTAATGTACTGAACAGAAATGAGAAAAACTTCGAAACACTTCAGTATACCCTCATAGTCATAGTTATTAGTTCGTAATAATTTTCAATAAACATATTTTTGGCCCATGAACACTTATAATCTCTTGATAGTCTCAATACCATTAATTTAAAAATGCTTATTCAAAGCCCTTTTAAAAGTCCATATCCGTTCAAATTCTATAGAGGAATAAGAATTGGCAGCGGGTATAGAATATCTATCATGTTTCTGCCATTCTTATCGCAAGCTGTAAAACTGGTGGATGTCAAGCTATATTGTGAAAAATGAAAATACGGTTTACCATACATTAAACCTTTATAATATTCATGCTTTTAGCAACAACAACAACAACAGCAACACCAACAAAAAAGATAGTTACCAAGTCGATGCCGGACAACCTCATCTGTCAGTATAGAGTGTAGGGGTCTATCAGGACACAGCCTGCAGGAAATGAAATAGTCACGGTCATCACTGACCATTAGCACACAGCTGACCTGGCACTCAAGTCCAACGACAACTCTAATTGACCACTGAGAGGGTGTCAGCCAGAGGGTCAGAGGGGAGACCCCAAGGACATCCTCGGACCGTATCATCACACAATCACGTCATTTCTATGAGAATAAGTAAACCCCTGCTGAGTCATTGTTCAAACAGGAGGGGAGATAAATTGAATCTGAATGCGTAAGAAAAGCAAGAGTGACCCCCCTTAGCTTGCTCTATTATTATTCTTGTTGACATCCGTATGACAATGGTGTCTTGACCTTGAAGGGAGAAGAAAAAAGCACAGAGTGAGAGGAGAAAAGTGGGCTGTGGGGACTAGTGGGTGCTATTTTCCGCAACTCTGTAGAGGGGACATGGAAGAGGAAATGAGAAGAGAAAAGGGTGTCCTTTACTTTAAGCCTTTTTGTCGTCGTGAGTACTGTATTGTTGTGTAAAACGGGATTACTTCATTATTATAATGAGACAATGTGATTAGCTCAGAGCGGGTATTTTGACGTATACCATTTGTTTAGACTTGTCTTGCTTCCATGCTATCGGATAACAGGATAAATGACACGGGCAATGACAACTGAAATAAAGGGGAAAGATGGCATACAATGTATACGATGAGCCCATAATAATAATAGTAATAATAATAATAATAATAATGATGATGATACTAATAATAATAATGATAATACATGATAATAAAATGATGATATTTTTATAATAATGATAAATAAATAAATCATAATATAAAATAATGACGCGGTTGCTCTGAACTCTTCAATGCTGCATTGGTTTCCAGGTCTCTTAATATATACCAAAAACTTGGATGTGGCTCTATTAAACGCGAAGATCGTAATAATAGACTGCTTTAAAAAAAGTAAGTCCTTTAGAGCCTAAAATAGCCCAAGGGAGCTTAAACCAGTTTCTATAGTGAAGCGGATAAATTACAATGGTTGCAATTCTATAGATAGGACGCTGGTCTATCGCAGAATACTTTCCTCACTCAAATTGTGGATTGGTACCCAATTTACACCTGGGAGGGGTTATGCAATTGGAGTAATTAGTTTCCTTGCTGAAGGAAACACCGAAGTAGTACTACTGGTACAAATTTAACACGATGCCCCCCCCCCCCCCCGATTTTATGCTGCGTCGCTACCAGTTCGGCCACCGCGCCTCCCCCGGATGGATATAGACCTTTATTATGCATCTCCTAATTATAAAGACGCACGGCACTTGTATGTTGTTCTTTACGCCAGGTAAGTCTCCTCTTCTGATAATATAGAGCTATAATAATAAACCACCGACGTGGAACTTGCGGTTTTGCGGTTTGTGGCTTGACGTTTGCCGCATGCCCGATTCTTCATTACAATTCATTGTGTGGAGGCGTCGTGTGGGGCAATGATATCTGTCTGTGGCATGCATTCAATGACTGTAGAACATTGACAATACTCTGATCTAAGAGGAAAACAAAATTCAATCTACCGCTGCTCTTTTGTTTTAACCCTTTCACTGCTATAGACACCAAAATCTTCAAGATTTGCCTGTTCTTAAACCAGATAAATCAGATTTCAGTGAACTGACATATTATGCCAAAAGCAGTTACTTTGACTGGGTAAGATATTATTATATCCTTCAAGTCGGCCCTTGGTTGTCATGGTATTTTTACTTGTTGAGAGACCCTTGCCTTTAGCTTGTTCTTATAGGGGATAATATACAAAAATACAACAAAAAAACTTCACGGCATTTTCTTGGAGATGGAAAAAGTAAGATACGGCCACCAACCGCCCGCGGGAAGAGGTCGAAACAGACTGACAAATCCAAAGGATCGTAACAGTATAAATCCAGAGGCATCGTATCGACTAGGGGAAGACAAAACATGAGATTCAGACAAATTGAGCGACAGTCTGAAAGAAAGATTAGAAATGGTTTTACATGTCGTATCAATTCAGTAGACACGATCAAAGTATGATAAAAAGGGGACATAACTCTGATAAAAACGAACAAGGCTTTATAAAGGTGTTATTTGTAATTGTTTCCCTTGTCTGTAAAAGCCCTCCAAAAAACAGGATAAGCAACATGCAGTCCTATCGATAAAGTAAAATGAATTACATAAAGCGTCCCATGCTTGTCGGAATGTCAAGTGTCTTTGACCAGTAGTATTATTCCGTAGCTAATGGCGTTTTATGGCATAGTGTGCGTGGTGTGTTGTCATTAGTTTCCACGCCACCTTTACTTTTGCTGGAGTCAAAACAAACCTCGTTTATATCTGATGGCCCTGAAAAAAAAAAGGTCTTGCTTTAACTTGGATTCAAACTTGAGCGTATGGTTATTGAAAATTTTTGTTTGTTTGTATGTTTATTGAGCATCTTAAGGTGCTTTTAGCTGCTAAGATCATAATATAATAAGCACCCAGGTGTGTAAGTGAGATGAAAAACTTGTTAACCCTTTCACAGCTGGGTCAGATTCTAACAGAACAGAATATGCACAATCTTTAAAATCAACATGTTCTTTTACCAGATAAATCAAATTCAATGGACTGACATATGGTTCTATGAACACTTAAAAATTTTGAAAATTTTGCAGGATAAACATCCTATCCCGCTGCAAAAAGGTTAGAAGAACAGGCAGACTTTGACCTTGCTAGGAACATTTCACCGAGAGATGATTAACAGGGGAAAAAATATTATCTCTCACTATTGAAAGGTATTGTTTAAGAAAAAACAAAAACACAGTTTTAAAAATAGTCTTTTTTATTTCATCATTAAGATTGTGGCTTATTTTTACTTGAGTTAAACCGGTTTTTGTATTTGCATAATTCGTCAACAATAAGTTAAGGGTAATGACATAGGGGCAAAGTTAAGTCAGATAAATCTAATCATAAGATGTACTATAGTTGTGTAAATAAATGGGTGATGGATAAATAGATGGATAGATAGATGGATAGATGGATGGATAAATAGATGGATAGATAGATGGATAGATAGATGGATAGATCAATGGATAGATCAATGGATAGATAGATGGATAGATCAATGGATAGATAGATGGATCGATAGATGGATAGATCAATGGATAGATAGATGGATAGATCAATGAATAGATAGATGGATAGATCAATGAATAGATAGATGAATAGATAGATGGATAGATAGATGGATAGATAGATGGCTACATGTATAAATAGATGGATATGTAGATGGACAGATAGAGAGAGGGGTGGGGGTGTTGAGAGAGTAATTAATGATGAGCACAAAACTGAGGTTCATTCTCATGATGTTTTCATAAATCAAAATGAAGTTTTTCAAATTACCAGCGAAGAGTATTCATTAGCGAGCATACAACTTTGAGGGCATTTGGGAATCTAATTATAGACGGATCCAACAAGCAGACTTCACAGTTCACAGCAAGCGTCCATGAGACTATGTAGCCTCAATCATCATCATAACATCATCATAACATCATCATCAGCACCATCATCACTATCCACTACAAAATAAGTATAACTTTTTTTCCAGGGCATTAAGTGTACAATCTTTTGCTTCATGAATGGCTTTTGCGCTGAAAAATCACATATAAAACAAGTTAAGTAAAATTAAGAGGATATTTGCAATATTGTTGCACAAAAAAATATTTAAAAATAAAAATTGCATGAAATGATTCATCCTTCACTCTTGACTCTCAACAGATTCTCTTATGCCAACCAAAGAACTAGAACTACGTTTATTTTGTTTTAATCTGGGTCACCTTCTCACATTAGGATTATAGAGGCGCCCAAGAGAAGGGCAGGACAGACTAATTAAAGAACAGTCAGGCTTAGAAAATGTGACATTTGTAAAGAGTAGAATGCCATGACACAAGATCAGCCTCAATTGCAGATAAGACACTGCACACATTACATGCCTTCTTTCATTGCATCACTTCTTTGGGATGGAATAATAAAATAAACAACACTTTTGCCTTTTTGTTTGAGAATTTCTGGTCATTTCCAACGGTTAAGGTCAGTATTTACCACGATGTAAAACATGAAGGATGAGTGAGTATAATCAGTAGGCACAACGGGCAGCACCAAGACTGATCACACAGAATACAAAACAGCAGTGAGTATATTATATTTTTTTGAGATTTTTAAGTTTTACTATGTTTTCATTTGTAAACCTTGTATCAGCGTCAGGGCTCAAGTATCGTATCATATCATATCATATCATATCATATCGTATTGTATCGTATCCTATCGTATCCTATCATATCATATCATATCATGTTGACAGAGCATATAGGCTGGAAGCCTTTAAAACCCTTGGAAAAAGGATCCCATGTTGCAAATAGAGCTATTACTATTACAAATACAAACAAAATGGAAAAGGTGTCATAGGAACGATATGGAAACTAACTAAAAGTAATAGAGAGAAGAATAAGACAATAGGTTAGTCAAAACAACAGCCAGACTTGGACACAGCCAGGGACATTCAATAATGAAATCATTTACAATGAAAAACAATATCATCTCTCAGTAACGGTGAAAAATGACCGATGTCACTTTGGTAAAAAAAATAAAAAAAATAAAACCCCATAAAATTCTCACAATCAAAAAGGAGAGAAGGACAAACAGATAACATAATAGCCACAACCCATAGCATGTATTTTGGTCCAGGGTATTCTATTTGCTTTTAGTAGGTGTAGGCATTCAGTCCTTCTAGATGCCAAGGGACCCTGTAGTTAGGTATCAGTATGTTTAACATGTGGGATTGCCACAATTCTGCTGGCACCACAACAGGCATTGCCAAGACTGAACTGACAGAATATAAAACAGCAGTGAGTAGGTATATGCTCGATAAAGAGAGCATCAAGAGAGCATCAGAGAGAGTGTAGGGAAAAAATAAGATGATAGGTTCAGCAAGAGAAGAGAAGTTGTGCTGACCAGAGACATCCGTCTACCACCTGCTTTAGGTGAATGGGAAAATACATAAGCACTTAGTGAAAGAAGAGAAGAAAAAAAATGAGGATCAGTTCAGTTAGCGTTAGAGTCTTTGAAGTTTTCGAACATTGCTTATAGTATGTCAAATTTAATCATAGCATCCAAAGGAAAAACAAAGAAAACAATGGAGTTATCTTAGAGACCGGGAAGGTGCAGGCACGAAAACAAATACCGAGAGATAATTTAGACTGAAAAATAAATAAGAAATACCACAG
>JAUEKZ010042063.1:0-17647 GCA_031471865.1 Melibe leonina | reverse complement strand
TGTGTGTGTGTGTGTGTGTGTGTGTGTGTGTGTGTGTGTGTGTGTGTGTGTGTGAGAGAGAGAGAGAGAGAGAGAGACAGAGAAAGAAAGAAGGGAGGGGGCGGTAGTCGTATTGATTGATTGCTCAGTGATGATAGAGGGTGTACATTCCGGGTGGGGATCTGGAATGGGAGGGGTTTAGGGGTAGCGGATGGTTGTTGTCTGTGGCATTAAAGTGTCTCTCTGCATCGACCATAGCACCCAGGTTATATAGGGGGTACCAGTTGAACTTTATCATTGTCAGACTGGAGACCTGATGCAGCATTATCACCTTGTCAAGTGTTGTCATGTGTGGGATGTGGAGTATGAGTGACGTGCGGGATATGGAGCATGGGTGTTGGATGAGCGGTACAGATGTCGGATATGTGACATGGGTGTGGGGTGTGGGGCATTGATATGTGTGTGAGAGAGAGAGGAGCACCTGCCCCCCCCCCCCCTTGCACTTAACACAATGGGAACAGTGCTAAGACTGTTGGCCCAGTGAGATGCTCGAATGAGCCCTCTGTTTATCTCTATGGCAGCACATTAATATGTCCAGAGAGAGAGAGAGAGCTCTACCTTTGGTTTGACCTGAATTGTGTTAAAAAAGGCATTAAACCGACATAAACTAACTTTAAGTATTTATGGCAGTAGGGTCGTGAGTCAGTAGATTGATATGCTGTGAAGTAGTTCAGATCAATTATCCTCTTGGTGCTTGATCAGCACATAAGGCTGACACGGTGGAACGTGGAACGTCATCTTTCTCAGTAGACAAGAAGAAAACTGGACTCAGCTGGACATTTACAGAGACTCTAGAAGATCTTGACGTTGCAGACGGCATTGTTCTCCTCACCCACAATTTCACAGACTTACAATCAAAAACACAACTGGTTACCAACAATGCCCTTAAGCTTGGCCTAAATATGAATGTGGAAAAGATCAAAACGATACAGACGAATTCTAGTTCAAACAAAACTCTGAAAATTAACAACCAAGACATAGAGGACGTAAAACTTTTCACTTATTTAGGCAGTAGGATCAGTCGAAGTGGAAATTCTGAAGATGAAATTAAAGATAGACTTACAAAAGCAAGAAGAGCCTTTGGAATGCTCAGAAATATATGAAAATCCAGGACAATTTCCACTAAAACAAAGCTACATCTATTCAAAACAAATGTCCTGTGTCTGTTCTCCTCTATGGATCCGACTCATGGAAAATGACAGTCACTATCTCCAATAAATTAAATGCATTTCAAACCTAAGAACAATCTTGAGAATATTTTGGCCAAAAACAATTGCAAATTGAAGCTGTATCTGAAGCTGTAAATAGGAGACGATGGAAATGGAGTGGACACGTTCTCAGATTTGAGTGCCATTCCCAGGATATCACTCAGATGGACCCCCCATGGAACAAGAAGAAGGGGCTGTCCGTTAGAGACCTGAAGGAGGAGTATAGAGAGAGAAATATTGTGAAGTAGGCAGGCAGTTAATTATGCAAGCAGGTTGGCAGGCTGGTGGGCAAACAATAGACAGGCAAAATGGAAAATTGCTTGTCCCCTTTCAGACAGCATTATATGGGTACTGAGGCCAGGATATAGATAGATTCATGCACAGACTGAGGCATGTACATTTTGGATATGGACCAGATGCTCTTGATGGAGCTCTAGATAGTCTGGTCTTGTATAGGTGACCCAGTGAAAAGTGTTTTAACAACCAGGAAAGTTGAAAGGTTGAATAATGAAAGTACACAATTTTAAAACACCACCACTGTAAAATGGTGCTGTGTTTATGTACCTCTCCTTGCCCACTGGCAATAGAGTATTGCTGCACTGAACTTCAGTTTGCGCATAGTTTGGGCTAGTCAATATTTTAGATAGATCCAAAAGACAGATTACATCCATCGAACAAATAAAAAAAGTTAGTTTTGATTCATTTTTTTCTTTGTTTTTTTTTTCATTTCCTTTTCTTTTTTTCTGTTCAACAGTAATTTCTGTACCGGAGCAAGTAGCGGAGAAGTTGGAGCCCAGCGATGACTCATCAGGCCCTTCCTACATCGATTACTCTGAGAGGCGGTCACTGCCCATCTCCATCCCAGACTACCAGACGCTGGAGCAGTATGGGGACAAACATGTGGTGAGTAAGACTCTTAATCAGCCAGCCAGCCTGCCCATCAGTACTGCCCTCTTTTTTAATTAAATTGCATTACACTTTTTCTCATATATGTGCCTTCGTAACTTATTGATTATGCATGTGCAAAGACCTTATTTATGGTGACTTAAGAATGAAAGCAAAAGAAGACATGGATTGCATAGAATGAATAGCACAAAATAGAGCTCACTGAAAAAAGAGAAAAAAAATTATCCATAGTGTGAAATCAATGTGTAAACCTGTTTCATACTTAAATATTGTACATTTCTCTGACTTGGCGCAAAGAAAGTCATGTGTTTGTATTTTGTCTCGTTTCTCCTCCTCAGGTGTTTAATATCTACATGGCAGGGAGGCATCTATGCTCTCGGAGGTACCGTGAGTTTGACACCCTGCACAACAACCTTAAGAGGGAATTTCCAGACTTCAACTTCCCGCGTCTGCCTGGCAAGAAGCTTTTCACATTGTCGGAGCAACAGCTGGACCAGAGGCGGAGGGGGCTGGAGCAGTATTTGGAGAAAGGTGAGGAGCAGGGGGGGGGGGGGGGGGTTATCTCTCTGCTTCTATGGACTTTCTCCCACAGTCTTCATACATCTCTTATTTCTCTCTCTCTCTCTCTATCTCTCTCTCTCTCTCTCTCTCTCAGCTCTCCTTTGCCTTTTACCCATTCAGATGTCCAGTTTCTCTTGCTTCTCTGTTGGAAGTCTTAAGATTTCAGCTTTACAAGCCATATCTCTCTATACAATCAGTTTGTGAAAAGTAATTCATAGACCTTTATCTCTTCCTCAGTGTGTGCTGTGAGGGTCATTGGTGACAGCGAGACGATGCGAGAGTTTCTAGCAGCCGGTGACCTTGATGAGGCAAGGACATGACTTTCAACTGTTCTCTAGACTCGATACTAAATGATATAGACTTGAACATTTCATTGATTAAATTCAAATCTTTCTTTTTAATTGTTTTTTGTGGTTACAAAACAATCAACTGTTGGTAAAGATGAAGCAAAATATCGAGTGTTTCTACTTTGTAGAATAATATCATTTACGACTTTTGTTCAACATTTGTGTCAAGATAGATTGCTATTTTTGTAAACCTATTTATTTATCCTGGTTGTAAACGTTTTGCTATTTGTTTTGTACTTACACTGTAAGGGAGTTTCAAGGGTTAGGTGTGGGATGTCTGCAGATGTCACTGTACGGGAAATAATTCTTGATTTCTCATCTCTCCCCCTTCCATTTGTTGGTGACCAGCAGGAAGATGGCAACAGTGAGGTGGAGCTCAAGGTCATGCTACCAGATAAGAACCTGTGTGTGGTCACCATATGTCGGTCAGATAATGCAGACACAGTGTACAAAGTAAGTTTGGGCCAGATTTGATAGTCATGACAATGATAGTAATGTTTATTTGGCGCCTTTCCTGATTAACTCTCTCTTCATTCAGTCCCCCTATTATGCGGTAGCCCTACATCATTCTCTCCTTAGTTCTTGTGCTCATCACACCACCGTGAATTCTCAACAACAACAAAAATAGAGATTGACAATATTGACGCAAACATTTTTATCATTGAAGAAGTGAAGAAGAAACAATTAAAGAATGTCGAGATATGTCGTGGGCTTGAGATCCCCTTCAGTATTTTTCATGTAATTTTTAATGTAAGTCAAATGAGGATCTTTAATCTTGAAATTAATAGAAAAGAGATGCCTCTATCAAACAGACGATTGCTTGAAAGTCAAAAAAATATTACGCCAGAGCAGTTTGTTTTCTGCCCCAAAAGTAAATACTGATGTTCAGTCATTGCAGAATGATATTGATGGGTTGTGATGATGGTGATGATCTTCTCTTTATTAAGTGTTCAATACCTTTGTTTGTCTCCCCTACCAGTGTGTAGTGAAGAAGCTGCAGTTACAAGACCTTGCAAGTTATTTCTACCTGTTTGAAACTGTTGAATACACCTTTGGTAAGCAAAACCAACTTGATGTGTCGTTATTTATTTAGTGTCAGCAATCAGATTGGTGAATGTTGTTGCCTTTTTTTTGTCTCAATTTTTGTTTTCTTCCCCTGATTTTACTCTTGCTCTGTAAAAATTGCTGCTTTGGGTTGATATATGATTTCAGCAAAGTAGCTCATACCTGTAATGGTAGGATATTAGTAAATATTGTTCATTGTCTTTTTCGAAGGGTTGAGATTTGTCAAAAAAGGGATCATTCGGTTTAGTATTTTGAAAATACTGTTTAAAAAAATAAAAACCGTGCAAAAATAGAAGCAAATAAAAACTTCTGGCAAATAGTTTTTGATAATAAGTTCAAGGAAAAGAATATCATCATTTGAATTTTGTTTTGTTTTTCCCCCTCATTACTTCAGATCGCAAGTTGTTACCGCAGGAGTTACCGCATAATATTTACATCCAGAACTATAGCACGGCAACCGCCACCTGCATTTTGCTCAAGAAGTGGCTCTTCACCCCCAACAAGGAGATGAGCCTAACCTCCAACCCCTTAGCTTTAAAGTTTTTCTTCTGGCAGGTCAGTGGGTCAAAGTTAAATTTTCATATTCATCAGCCATTGGTTGATTGCATGACATTTTCTACTCTATCTTATGCAATGATTTAACACTGACTACTGACTTTTACTGACTATTGATTGATGATAAATATAACGGATGGGGATTAACTCCTGTGAAGGACTGACCACTCACTTTGACCGAGGACTTTGCTATAACTGACGACATTCTTGGAAGTTTATCCTTGGTATTTCCATGTCCACTGAAGTATGAACCATATTGATGATAAGATGGTGTTTGAAGGGATTTTGTGCTAATTTATGTTTTACTATTTACAGGCAATGGATGATGTCAACAAAGGTTTCATCAAAACAGAAGACAAGCTGTATGAACTGAAAGCTTTCAAGGAGACAGAGAACGCACTCCAGGTAAGACATGCCTGTGATCATTCATTTTAGCATCAGTCCCACCGGGCACTGGGCATCATTTGAACAGTTCTGCGACTGCTTGGCACCGTGTCAGTATATTGTGACTGGGTGATATATTCCAATGCACCCTCAGTAATTCTCTAGGTGGCAGCATGATATGAGAGCCATAAATCGTTAAAAAAAAATAAACAAACAAAAACAAATGAATGTATGTGTGATTGAGTGGATGTGTTGGGATGAGTAAGTGGAAATGCAAGTAATTCTTTGTGAGCGTGTAAATGTTTGTTTAGAGGGATTAATATGGGTAAGTTAAGGTGTGCCTGTGTATGTGTGTTGTATATAGATAACTAGAAATGTCTGTTTTATTGATATGTTTTCCAGTATTATTGGTCATTTTTACCATAATTAAAAATATTGGTATTCTGTTTGAGATAAGCATGTGTTCTTTTCTTCATTGCTTATTAAAGAAATAAACTTGAAACTTGTTAACCCTTTCACAGCGAGGTCTGATTCTAACCCAAATGAAATATGAAAATTCTTGACAATGTACATGTTGTTATACCAGATAAATCAGATTTCAGTGAGCTGACATATGCCAAAAGCCTGATTATCAGACTTTTGGCATATGTCCTTTCACTGAAATCTGATTTATCTCCTGGTATAAGAACAGGCAAATTTTGAATATTTTGGTGTCATTAGCAGTAAAAGGGTTACCTTATCCAGAGGGTTCAGCCTTTGATATAACCTAAATTGTGTTGAAAGGTGTTAGATCGGCAGCAACCAACCAACAGTAGGTTGAGCATCTACTAGCTTGGAAATGTTGATAGAGAGTTTTAATTCCTGTTTCTCTCTTTGGTTCTGTTATATGACATGGAATAAAATACAGTGCAGGAAATGGTTGGATAACAAAACAAGATTTTCTCTATGTTATAAGTAGGATTAAAAAAAAAAAAAAATTTCTGCATGTTTGCATTGGTGTGTGTGTGTGTGTGTATTTGTGTGTTTTTGTATGAATAAGAAAGACTTGTGTTTTCACTCTGTTCGTTGTTTTCTTCTTTCTCGTGTGTCTCTCAGTATCTAAAGATGGTGCGGCACATGGAAGGCTTCTCGCATGTAGTTTTCCCCCATTGCAGCTGTGATTCGCGGCGTGATGGCCATGTGATGGCACACATTGGCTTGGGCGCCTTCAAGCTACATGCCTGCACCCAGGATGGCACCATGGAGGTGAGTGGGGTGCTTGAATAGATCTACATAAGATCTCTAAGCATATGATGTATGCTTTTATTGAAGGGTCTATGATGAATTGTAGGTTTTGTATGAATCTGTTTAAACCCACAATACACAACTTTCAACATATTTTAGAACGCCATAATTTGAACCGCAAGACCATATTCTGGAACTAAGCAAATGAACAGACAGCTGAAAACTGAATGAGGTATCCAGTCTTTTTTCAAAACAAAGTTCTCAAAGGATCTTATTTTTCACAGTCATCATACTAGTCCTCAATGTCTAAGGGATTGCTATTGGTTGTCTGAACCACTTCCATCCCTTTATTAATTCTAGATCACACCATATCAGACTTTGACCAAGTGATTGTTATAGAAAGCAGTGAAAAACCCATCAAGCAAAGTGTTTGTGTAGTTTTATTGTACATAGTTACTAAAGACATGACATAGGCTAATGACCTGTACATCAGTTGTACAAAAGTCTACACACTTTATCTACATGGGATTCGTGCACAGTGCAGGTTCAGCGCCTGGGCTCTATCGTAACAGGGTCAATACTGAACATAATTGGCACCAGGCTTATTCAGTGAGTTTAGGTAGATTGATCTGTGGTTGGTTTTATGATGGCAAGATAAATGGATGCTTCTATGGTTGGATGGCTGGTTGGAAGACAGATAAAACACTGACTGGAGATTAAGTTGCCGACAAGATGATGATGATGATAAAAACCATGTTGATACAGTCAAGTCCATTCACAACAGCTTCTATTATAACAGGAACTTGGATATAACTGTGATGAATTAAATCCCAATTTTTTCTATCTTTAAATGTAAGAAATATGAACCTTGATATAACAGGATTTTTCTGCAGACTCAGATGTAACAGCGATCTTTCAGCGCATGATCCTCAAAATTATTAACCCTTTCAATGCTAAGGTTACCTCTTCAGCTGCTAACTAGAGATCAAAATCTTCAAGATATGCCTGTGGGCGGTTGGCAGGTGCCTCTGGTGGGCGATACTTCTTTTTTCTATCTTTTTGCTTTATCTATCATCTCCCTTTTTCCAGCACTCTCTCCAGTGCTCCCTTAACAAGCATACACATACAAAACTGTTTTGTATCTGTTAGCTCAATCTTTGTCCTGCTTGTCGTCCTAACAGACTTTTGGTCATTCCCCATGATTAACACAATGGTACCTAACTACAGGGTCACCTGCTATCTAGAAGGACTGAGTACTTTTGTAGACAAAGGGTGGTAGAATATCCTGGGTCTCCCTGGACCATAATTGTGAATGATATGGGTGGTAGCCATCATCAGTTTGTGTGTCCTGCTATGTGATTGTGAGAGGTGATATTTTCCCCCCCTTGTAAATCATCTATCTGTGAAACGTCCCTGCCAGGGTCAAAGTCTGGCTGTTCTTTTAACTAACCTATCCTCTTACTTCCCCCCCGGGCACTTATATGACCATAGCAGTTGCAAGCGCCCTAAAACTCTTAATAAACAAACAACAACAAGATATGCCTGTTCTTATTCCAGATAAATAAGATTTCAGTAAATTGACATATGCCAGTCCACTTAAATATTATTCATCTGGTATATCAACACGTTATTTTTTCAAGCATTTAGCATATTCTGTTAAGTTTAAAGTTAAAGTTTGGTTAAAATTTGTCTCATTTTGACACCTTAACTGTTGCGGTAGCTTTTTTTAACCCAAATTCGTAAATAATTAGTCCCCCCACCCCCTCCTATCTATTGAGTGAACATAGCAATGCACCACGCACAAGACAACACCACCTTGCTTGACATACACCGCACAAGCTGAAGGTTCAATAGTACCTGTAGTTTCCTTTGTTAATGAAACAGGACTCGCTTATGACGGTGAAAGCCTGTCCTGTTATATCAGCTTTACTGAATTAAGATTATGTATTGAAATTTGTATCGAGGCTTTTTGATTAAGAACAGCTTTTGTTCTCTCATTTTTATGTGCATTCTTGATGTTTCATTGTGTCTGCCAGGCACAAGTGATTGAGTTCTCTTGGAAGGATGTGAAATCCTACGAGGTGGATGAGGAGGCGATGTCTTTCAACTTTGAGTACAACCGTCAAGGGAAGAAACCTCGACTGGTGAAGATTTTTACTCCATATGTAAGTCCTCACGTTCGGCCAGTCTGTTATAGTTGTAGGTATAGGACAAAGATGGGGAGGAGAGAGAGAGAGAGAAAGATTTGTGTGTGTGTAGGGGGGATTGTTGAAGTTAGAACCTGGAATTAAGAGGATTGACTGGAAGGTACTATGACTTTGGACCTGCTCTTTAATTTGGAGTGGCATTGTTGTTGGGTTGTTTGCTGTTTGTTTATTTTTTGTTTATTTGTTATATAGTTCAGAGCTCTCCGGAGAAACGATCTTTTTGAAATATAAATGTAGATTTTTTATTTTTTCCCTCTTTATAAAGTTTTCTTCTCCACCCTTCTTTTCAGTTTTACTTCATGAACGATTGTTTTGAAAGAGTCTACGAGGAAATGCAGTGGGACTCGTAACCCAGGGCTGTGTGTTAGCCTGGCTGTTGTTGTTATCCATACACACCTCTCTTGCCTACATACCACGCACTAAACCACAGACAAACACACACCACTCTTACATACACACACACAAACACACACATGCAGTGATTTTAACATTCTAGCGCATACACACTCTAACACATTTTAGACACACAGACACGAGTCTCTTGCTGGATAACCAAAGTATCATTGGTGGAATGGTGCCCTACAGGAAGCAAACTGAATTCAAGGATTAAACAGGCGACCTGGCGGGAGTCTCTGTGGAAGAGGCTGACTGGCACCTGGTCAATTTGAAATTGGATATTATAATGGCGGAAACAAGAAGATAATTTTTGCTGTCCAGTACCTGTGGAGTAAAGAAGCTGTTAACAGATGTTGACTTGTTTTATTGTTGTTGTTTTTAATTTTTTTTTGCCCCTCGTTTTGTTTTTTTGTTGTTTCCAAGTAAACAACAGTGAATTGTTATTTAGCAACCATGTGCAATAGCAGCAACCTGTGGGGAAACACCTTGCGTTCGTCTGTTGGTGGTTTGGTGGTAGGGTCAACACTTGGCTTCTTTGATTGGCTTTATCATTTGGTTTCATTGGGTATCTCCATAGTTTGGCTTTACCATTGCATTGGCTTAATGCATTAGCTTTTGCCAAATTGGCTTTAAAGGTCAGCTATATATCATTAACTTTACCGACTGTCTCCATTTTGTTGGCTTAATCCATTGGCTGGCTTGTTTGATGTGTCATTGTATTAGCTCAGCTCTATAGGAGATTGAAAGGATAGAAATGATTGCACTGAACTAAACACAGGATTTGCTTGCTTGTCAAAGTTATTGTGATAAGAGAGCATGTGTGCTTGCATGTGCTTCTTAGGTATCTGTGTAGATGTGTTTTTGTAAGTGTTTGTGTGTGTATTGTGTATTTGTGTATGTGCGAAGAAAACAGCAACACCAAACCAGTAACGTATTGATGAAATGAAGATACAAATGATACAAGGCAAAGAAATTCTTTTTAAATTATAATTTGTGGTCATAGTCATACTTCTTAACCTTCATTACTGAATGGTAGACAAATTGTCTTGTTCTTGTTGTTGGTGGTGGTGAAGTCTCATTCGATTTGTATGTACTTATTGATTAGATGATTCAAGTCTTCTTACTGTCAACCTCTGCCTTTCAGCTATGGCCACAAGTCATCTAGAAATTCCTTTATTCTTCCACATACTCATCGAGTCAGATGTCGGCTGTGTTAAAAATGAAAAATTCTCTGGGGAATACAGTTTTCACCAGATAAATATGTGCTGCATAGGTGCTAAGTCTGTTCAAACACTTGCTGCATAATCTATTCAGTCTGGTTAGCTGGAAGCTTGCTGTTGAGGAAAGACTTTTCACTTTGCCTTAACTTTGCTGTCAGATTGAGTGGATAGCACAAATTCATGGTGTGCACACCTGGATGCTTTTCTCCTCTCCCCAATAGTACAGCCTGCATTTATCTAATGATTACATACAGTCATATTATAATCAAGACTTTTTTGTGTGTTTTTAATTGTTGCCCCTTATTTCGAATTATGAATGTCAAAGGGCTGTGGGTTCTAAGATGTGATGGCTGTGATCCTTGCAACATTTGAAATAAACATTTGCTCGTTAATTGGTTAGTTTTCTGAGGGTTTTGTGGAAAGCACCTTTTTTTAGTCTAAGATCAAAGGGAGTGTTGTATTTGCAAATCTTTCTCTGCTGTGAGTGAGGGGTCTGCAACAGTAACTGCAGAACTGATTTGACTATGACGTAAACAGATAGCAATAGAAATGCCCTATGACTATGACTCTTGACAAACACAGATGTTGAAGGTATAGGCAATGTATGTCTCCATCAAATTACCAACAAGATGTTGTTATGTGCAGGACGTTCTGTCAATTGGTGCACAGCGTTCTCATGGTTTGTGGCCGTTTGTTCTATCCTGTGTTGCTTGTTTGGATTTTTTCCTGGTGCCAATTTTGGTTAATGTCGTCTCTGAAAGACGAATTTGGATCGATGAAGTCACAGGTCATTTAATTTGCACTATTTTCAATTCATCTTGTCATATGTAGCTACTTTGCAAAATTAAATTATGATCGCTTTTCTTCCTCGTGTACATTTTTTTTATCTCTATATTTATATCATGTATGTATTTATTATGTATTAAAATTGGATTGACTTAATACTCCATGGTAAGACTGGTGGTAGTAATGGTGTGTGTGTGTTAGTGTGTGCGTGTGTTAGTGTGTGTGTGTGTGTGTGACAGAGAGAGAGAGAGAGAGACAGAGAGAGAGAGATATGCAGTCAGAGAGACACCCTGTATAAATTACCGGCCTCAGGAAATGGGATAGAATCTTAGTGTCATTCCCTGATAGTCTCTGTGTCTGCACAAGTGATTGTATGTACCAAATTGTGACAGAAATGGATCATCACAGGAACAGTTCATTTGTGTAGCAAGTGTTTTTATTTTCAATTATATTTGTATTTTCATTGTGTTTGTATGTGTGTGTGTGTGGATTTTTTGTTTGTTTTTTGTGCCAGTCCTCACATTTTGGCAAATGTTTCCTTTTGATTCCATAAAGACTGAAATAACTAGAGTGTTTCCATTTGTCAACTATGTGAAGTGGCGGTACCAACCAGCAAAATTGAGTTGATATGAATTCCATGTTAAGAATTGTCTAATGGTTTGTGTAATCTGAAGTAATGCTGAAGGGTTAATATAGACCGCATGCGTTTGACGTCATAAATGACAACATTCCCGCAAACCAAGTGAATAGTCTTCACCTTTTTCCCTCCCAATAACACCATTACACAATTGTGTGTGTTAGTACAGTGCGGTCATTGTTGTGAGTATTTTTGACTCAATGCATATTGTCTATAAGATCAAAATATGTATATTGTTCATGTTCAAGTGTGAAATTTTTTATTTTTTTTTAATTAACGAGAAAGATATCCTCTGATTTATATTTCACCCTCGTTGATTTATCTCTTATTATAATGGAACATGTCTGTTATGAATTGTGTTTGGGTAGATATTTATTTATGCTTTCTCTTTTTTTTCTTTTTTTTCTTTTGTTGATGCTGATTTCATTATAGTGGTAAGGAATGTGGATGAAGGCTTTTGGTATGAAATATTTAATGCCTGATGTGAACTTGAAAAGTTAAACGCTGTTTATGAGAATAAATGGCTTGTCTTCTTGAACAAAAAAAAAAGAACATAAAGGCTCTAGATTGGTGCAACCTTGTATATACACACACACATATTATATATATATATATATATAATTATAAATATATCAAAATCATTGTGATACTAAAGTGGAACTTCTTGTTTGCAATATATATGACTGTGTGTGTTAGTGAGTGTGTGTGTGTGTGTGTGTGTTTGTGTCCTTGTCTGATGCATTGCACATTTATGACAACACAGTCTGTGTGTGTGTGTGTGTGTGTGTGTGTGTGTGTGTGTGTGTGTGTGTGTGTGTGTGTGTGTGTGTGTGTGTGTGTGTCCTTTTCTGATGCATTGCACATTGATGGCAACACAGTTGAGTGTGTGTGTGTATGTTTGTGTGTATTTGACATTTCAAAGTAGATTTTTATGATGGCAGATGTACAGTCTGATATGTTATCCTTGTCCTTGGTGTATGCAACAGAGAGTTAAAATTAGGGATTTGTTTAAACAAAGAATAAGTTTGAATAAAAATAGACAATTCAAATTTGGAAAAGAGGTTTGGGACAAGGATCCATAATGACAAGGAAGACTGTAGACCGTTTTGTACCTTCTTTACTCATGTTGGATTTTCATCATACCTGGCTAACGTTGTCTGCTATTTTCTTGAAGAGCAAAGTGTCTATTATAAGATGCACAGAAACTTCTCTTTTATAACAACTGCCTCACATAAGAGCTTGATATTTGCTGACATGACCATAGCAGTTAAAAGCGCCAAAGGCTTTTAATAAAGAGACTAAGAACTTTACCTTATAATTATAAGCACAGGCTGGCATTAATGCAACAGTTTTTATGCAGAGAGGGCAAGGCAATATCCTTTGTGTAATCTTGATCAAAATGGACAGATTGATGGGGGTATAAATCTGGTGATATCAAGTAATGTTTGGCTAATTATGCATCCACATGCCAACTAGGTTTTTCAAGAACGTAGCAGCTTTATTGTCTTCGAGTCTTTGTTGGGGCTTTCCAGATTTGTGGCAGGTGCAGTTGGTTCTGGGGGAATTTTTATTAACAACCATTTATTAGTAACTGCAGTACACATTCAATGTTGGGTGGGTGGTCGGTAGGTGCCACTGGTGAGCACTACTTCTTTTTCTTCTCTTTTGGCTTTGCCTATGATTTTACTTTCTCCAGTATTCTCTTCAGTGCTCCCTCAACAAGCATACACACACCCGCAGCTGTTTTGTAACTTGGTCCTGCCTGTTGTCTGAACAGATTTATCATAATTTATGGCCATCCCTTGAGTTTTACTTTGTGGTACCTAACAAATGGGTCACTTGCTATCTAGAAGGACTGCACAATTTTGTTCACAAAGGGTGGTAGAATATCCTGGGTCTACGTGGATCACAATAGTGCATGATCTCTTTGTTTGGCCTGCTTTGTGAATATGAATGTGAGGGGTGATTTTTTTCCTTCTTTAAATTATCTTTTTGATTTTTGTCACCTCTTTTTGAAACATCCCTGGCTGGGTCCCAAGTCTGGCTGTTCTTTTCACTATCTTACTTACCCCTGGGTGCTTCGATGACTTTAGTAGTTGAAAGGGCCCTAAAAATCTTATAAAACAAATGAAAATACAAATGGTAATGTTGGACAAGATTCAAATATCTTTTTACAGGGCTTATCATGCTTTTCTCTTAACCTTATAAATAAGGGAAGGCTGTAGATGAAGAAAAAAAAGACCAGAAGAAATACTTTCAGTGCAGGGGATAGAGTAGTTATATCAGTGCCCCTTCTATCTTGAAGTTGAATTGCTTTCCATTCTATGCACTTATTTACACAATTTTGAATATCAATTTAGTCTTATTATTATTGACTTCATAATGAATAATATAAAGTATGGTATATTATTGTTGTTATTATTATTATTATTTGGTATATTTGTATTTTCATTTCTCATTCGAGGGGGGGGGGGGGGGTGGGCGGGCTAGAGATGATACACTTAACTAATCATACCACTTTGGTCTGTGTGTTCCATGTTAACTCTCAGTCTGCTTGTCAGAAACCAGATACTATCCAAGTTTAACAGGAATTCCTCATTTATGATGTGACACTGACACAGAAAGATTTGGGTTAAGAATACATGAAATGATTATTAGATGAAAATAAGGGCTAAAACAGTACGCTCATGTTACAACTAAACACACTGCTTTTTCAAAACAGCCTTTGAAATCAGCTCAATGTATTTCCGAGGAACAGGTGAGAAATTTTATCAGCAAAGAGTGCACTGTTTTAGCTCTAAGAAAAGACAATTCATGTTGGGACATCTGGTTGAGGAGGTACCTGTATGTGTCAGCTTACACTCTGTACATTTAAGAAGTATCAAACCTGCGTCCTAGCTCAATAATTACATAGAGTGTCTGCCACAGTGCAGGCAGTGGGTGGTTGGCGGGAGCCTCTGCTGCGCACTACTTCTGTTTCTTCTCTTTTGGCTTTATCACCTTACTTTTTCCAGCACTCTCTCCAGTGCTCCCTCAACAAACATACACACACAACTGTTTTGTATCTGTTAGCTCAATCTTGGTCCTGTCTGTAGTCCTCACAGACTTATGGTCATCCCCCATGTTTTACACTGCGGTACCTAACTAACTACATACAGGGTCACTTGCTATTGTAAAGGACTAAGTACACTTTTGTACACAAAAGACGATAGAATATCCTAGATGTCCCTGAACCATAATAATAGTGCATGATGTGTGAGGTAGCTATCATCTGTTTGTCTGTCCTGCTTTGTGATTGTGAGAGGTGATTATTTTTCCTTTGTAAATCATCTCATTGTGAACAACCCTGGCAGTATCAAAGTCTTGCTATTCTTTATTCTTTCTTGCTTATCATCTTACTTACCCCTTGGCGCTTATAAGACCTTAGTAGTTGCAAGTGCCCTAAAATTCTCAATAAACACCCAAAACAGAACAGGTAGGACAGGATCAAATCCTGGCAGTGCCATACCAGGGCATGAAAATCAGTATAACAGTTACAGCAGCAGTCTCACCAGGCACAGTGCTAAGACTGGTTGCCCCCGTGTCGGTGGACTGGATGGATGATACATAGATTATGATATAGCAAAGTGAGGCCTTTCTTTCTATCTCTGTGTGACAGCATGTCAGGTTCTCTAAGGAGTTCTTTATCTTTGATATATAGCTAACCTTAAATGTCTTAACAAACAAAAGTTTGTTTACCAACCAGAACTGACCCAAGTGTCCATGTGGACTTGTTGATTTACAGTTACAGTATTGTATATCCGAAAATGAGTCGAGTACATCTGTCATTCAGTTCAGGCAATAAGTGAGGGAAAGATAATGTAGATAATGTAGATAGATAAAGCACTTCAAATGCTTTGTCTCCATTTCCAGACACCAAACGTCATTTTGTTGTTGTTTTTCACCCAGGTCTCTGCTCACACATTCTGCCAAGTTTGTATTTGTACACATTGCCTTTGACAGGATCTCACCGCAGGGATTGATAGTGGTACTATAAATGTTTATGAACACATTGACTCTGTAAGGTTTTCTTGTTATCTCTTTTTGTTTTTCATTTGCCATTGTCTTATTTTAGTAACAAGGTTTTAGTTGTGTTTTTTTTCTTTTGTTCACACAGTCCTTGCCCCAATATCTCTGTGTTTTTTTTTTATTTGCGAGAAAGAGGGAAAGCAAAAATCTTAAAAACAAACAAAATGAGAAACAGAGCTTTAATATTCTGTAATCGTCTAGTCTACATTTTTGTGTCAAATGATAAGAGCATTGCTTGAATGATTCAATTCAGTAGGAATGCTGAGAAAGATGAGAAGGATGTAAGACTGAAGGCCAGGCCCTGACTGATGCCAAGTTGGCATATTGATGATGGTTTTGATAGATGTTTAAAAAAAAAGATTTTTCTTGTGTTAAATTATAGAAGTCAAAGTATATTTCCTCCATTTGATTGATTTTGACTGACAATTTGTATATTCATTACTGAATTCTTATGACATTTAAGACAAGAAATAAAAATGTTACTGTTACAACTTTTTAAATTGTTTCAAAAGTTATGTCTGTGGCGTTGTGACCAACTTGTAAGTTTGCAGCCTTAGGACCCTTCCCCAGCATTCTCTCTAGTGAGCTCTTAAACAAGGATACAAACACCATAGTAAGGTGAGGAGCAAGCACTGGAAATCACAAGAGCGGATAGCCAGGTGGATAGGCTTGAAGACTGGTGCTGTCGGCTAGGCTGTGGCAGCGTCTAGGGTATAATCCCGCTCAGGTCACTTTTCTGTTTTTCCATTTTTCTACGGTCCTTGGTTTTGTCTCATATCTGCACTGCATATTATTTCAAATTTGACTCATTTCATACACGCATCGCTGTTCTGTATCTGTAATCTGTCTGTTGGTGCATTGGTACAATAGGCAGGACCAAGACTGAGATAACATATATGTACCGCACCAGCAGCTTTGTGTTTGCTCGTCTTCTAAGAGAGGGCTGGAAAATAAACTGAAGTAGTAGAATTTAAGTTCAGTAGAGGTGCCAGCAAACAATACCCACTTGTGGAAATGCCAAATTAGGCTAATTGAGTTGTCTCCACAGCCTTTACTCAATTAATTGTCATAAAAAAAATTAGGAAATTGTCAGAGGCAACATACTAAGTATCAAATTTTTCGGACTGTCCGCAATCTTCTTATCACTTGTCAAACCCAATCCGTGGATGGTTGGTGGGTGCATCTTCGGTTTCTTCTCTGTTGGCTTCACCTATCATCTTACCTTTTCCAGATTCTCTCAAGTGCTTTCTAACAAACATACACAAACAGCCGTTTTGTATCCGTCTTGGTCCTGCCTGTTGTCCTGACAGACTTGTGGCCATCCCCCATGATTTACACTGTGGTACCTAACTACAGGGTCACTTGCCATCTAGAAGGACGTTTGTACATGGTAGAGTGTCCTGGGTCTCCCTGGACCACAATGCATGATGTAGAGGGTAGCTATCATCAGTTCATTGTAAATTATCTTTCTGTGAAATGTCCTTGGCAGGATCCAAAATCTGGTCGTTCTTTTGACTTGTCAATCATCTTACCCCAGGACACTGATTTGATGACCTTTGCAGATGAAAGCATCCTGAAACAAAACACTATCCGTTGACAGGTGGAGAAGAGACTGTGGATATTGTTTGTTTGTTTATTGAGATTTTTAGGGCGCTTGCAACTGCTATGGTCATATAAATGCCCAGAGGTAAGTAAGATGATAGGCTAGTTAAAAGAATAGCCAGACTTTGACCCTGCCAGAGATATTTCACAATTTTCACAATGAAAAAAAAAGATCGATCTCTCAAAAAAGGGGACAAAGAGATGATTTACAGGAAAAAAATATCTCCTCTCACAACCACAAACAGATGATAGCTACCACCCACTATTGTGGTCCGGGGAGACCCAGGATATTCTACCGCCCTTTGTGTACAAAGTACTGTCCTTCTAGATAGCAAATGACTCTGTAGTTAGGTACCATAGTGCAAAAACATTGGGGATAACCATAAGTCTGTTAGGACAACAGGCAGGACCAAGACTGAGCTAACAGATACAAAACAGCTGT
>JAUEKZ010042062.1:10285-28489 GCA_031471865.1 Melibe leonina | reverse complement strand
TGTTTTTTTTTTTTTTTTTCCCCCCCCCCCCCCCCCCCCCCCCCCGGCCGAACCAACTCCTAGCCCTAAGCCCAACCTATGAACGTTACAGACATCAACTGAATGGAAGCCACCCTCCAGCTTCGTAATCGGGTTGACAAGATGGTCCACCGTTTGCGGGTTGTCCCCGTAGTGCGGACATGTGGGTAAGAAGTTAGTTCTCCCCCATTTGAATCTGGTAGACCTGGTCAAGGCAGTTCTTGAGTTCTTGATCAGATTTTGTTGGCAGTAATGGCAATAAGAGTATGACCATACGGCTCAAGGCGTGTGTTGTGGTTTCTGGGAAATTGTTCGCTCACAAAGCATGGCTTTTTCCCAACTTCTCTGTTTCTTAGAATTACCAACCTATACTGTTGCGACACGCCCTATTACACACACACACACACAATACTCTATAAACAATGTCAATACACATAAACTTTGTTATTAACGAGCCAGCAGTAGCAAGTAAGTGAGACAACAGCTGTAACGAATCAGTTCATCAGTGACTCCCCTCCCCCGCCCCCTCTCCAGGTGCTGCCGATTACACACACACACACACTCCATTAAAAGGTGGTGACACACTCAATTCCCATTCCAACATATTATAGTGTAATTGTATTACGGGGTTGGCTCTGCAAATCGCTGTAGTAGCCTGACATTGGGTGTTCGTATATACCCTGACTATGAACTGTGTATACATTTTTGAGTTTACATAGTTGTTTTTTGTTTTGTTTTTTATTCAAGCCTATTTGTACGAATTAAACTTGAGGCGGTCGTCTGTACTCCACGCTGGTGGCAAGCTAGGGTTAGGGAGGAATGGAAAGTGTGCGCGTATGTGTGTGTCGGTCTTGTTTGTTGTTTGTTTATTGAGAGTGTTAGTGTTAGGGTACTTTCAACTGCTTAAGTCGTATCAGCACACAGGGATAAGTAAGAGCATAGTCTATTTAAAAGAACAGCCAGGCCCTACGTTTCACAGAGAAATAATTTACAGTTTAACAAATATACTATCTCTAAAAAAAAAATGTGGCAAAGAGACGATTTACACACAGGACAGGAAAAAAATCACCTCTCACAATCACAAAGCAGGACACACAAACACATGGTGGCTCCTACCAACATCATAAACTTTGGTCCAGGGAGACCCTGGATATTCTACCGCCCTTTGTATAAAAAAGTACCCAGTCCTTCTAGATAGCAAGTGACCCTGTAGATACCCCTGTGTAGAAGATGGGAGATGACCAAAAACCTGTTAGGACAACAGGCAGGACCAAGATTTTGTTAACAGACACAAAACAGTTGTGTGTGCACTGAAGAGAGTGCTGGAAAAAGAAAAACAATAGGTAAAGCCAAAAGAGAAGAAACTGAAGTAGCACCCACGAGCAGGGATTTGAACCCCCAACCTATTGGTTCTGAGACAGACGCTCTACCACTTGAGCTACTTAACTGATACACAGACAATGACATAGTTACTAAGTAGATATTGCTCATTGACTCGCTAGACATAACCTTAAAATAAAGAGTCAAGTATAAATATTATAAATTGTATGTTAAAATTTAACTGGACAGCCCTTCCCTTCATTTTTGAACTGCAGGTATCTATTATGTAGCTGTTCACAAATTCTACCTTTCAAAGGATTCTCCATATTCCAAGTAAATGCAGGCCTTCTTTACTGCAACAAGTTGCCCACGCAAATAATATTGCAAACACCTGCCTTCCGACCATAAGGGTTCAACTTCTATCAGAGACAATCTACAAAGACCTCATCTAGTAGTAGTTTTGTGCGGCGGTATTATGCCACCCCTTTGCCACTGATTACCCAATCATGAAATGTTTTATTACAGGCGTGCACGGATTGAAAGCCCCCGTCAAGTTTCGTGAATGGACACTCCTGAACCCCATCTATAACCCTGTCCCAGCTGGGTCTGATACTAACTGAACTGAAAAATGCAAAAATCTTCAACATTAGTGTGTTTTTATATCAGATAGATAAGATTTCATTGGACTGACACATGCCAAAAGCCTGAAATTCAGGTTTTTGGCATACGTCAGTCCACTGAAATCTGATTTATCTGGAATAAAAACAGGCATATCTTGAAGAGTTTCATGAATCCAGTTTGTAGTTTGTTAACAGTCATAGCATTGAAAGATTTAAAACACACTAAAAAGTGTGGAACTGCAAACTGTTTAACATCCTTATATGACAGTTCTGAATGTTCTTACCTCTGCATTGAACACCATTCGATCTAATATATTTTTAAAATTGACAAAAAGAACAATTTTAAAAATTAGTTGACAGGCATAAAAACAATTTATTTACAAAAAAAATAATTTCCGACAATAAAGACTTCATACTTTAAAATGAACTTACATACCTACACTGTCAGGCATTCAACGCACATGAACTCAACATTTTCATTCACATTTTCTTTCAAGATTTCAGGCATTCAAGATATTTCTCTTCTTCACTTTCCATCACTCATCCTCCATATCCTGCTCTCCCCCTGCCGAAGCATTCCCATCCTCAGATCCGTCCCTAGCAGCTTCCCCACCAGAGCCGCGGTCCTCTTCACTCTCACTGTCCATCACTTTCACCTTCTTTTTCTTCACAGAAGGGCCTTCATCCTCATCTTCATCAGATTCCTGAAAAACATAAAATGCAGACTCCATATATATTTCACCTCCATCAATTTTTATGAGCAGCAGGACTTACCATTTGACGAACTATTCCCAGGTGTTCAAGTAACACAATTGTACCCACTATGTTAGTACTACTGAAAAATGTCGGAGCTCCTTTAATATAACAGTAATATAGTTTTTGTGCGTGCACATGTGTGTGTGTATGTTTATGTGTGTAACAAAACAAGAGTATGTAAGATGATGCACGGTGATGTTATGCATAATACCTTTCTCAACATAATGTATCAGATCAAAATATGTTAATATGTATCATGATTTATGTTGTTTTCATCCATGAAATTGTAAAACGTCTTAGACCACTTTTCAGTGGATGTTAGGCAGACCACTTTTCAGTGGATGTTAGGCAATAGAAAAGATTATGATCAATATTATTATTAATAATAAGCAGTCAAACCACAATTGATTATTTTAAGCCTTTTCACTATGAAAATCAAGATTCTGAAAATAACCTAGATGTCCTCCATACATGATACATAGGTAATTAAGCTCCCTCCCCCACACCCTAATGAAATAAAACCCAAACATTTGACCTCCCACAAATTACAAAGCAAAATGAAAAACAAAAGAGGGCTCACATCACAACGTAATTTCAAACCAAAAGTATAAACATTAAATCACTGATACTTACATCACTCAGTATTTTCTTTACTTTCTTTCTGCTCTCAATATCTTCATCACTTTCTTCACTTGAATAGATATTGGTTCTCTCTGTTGGATTGATTAGAAGAAAATGTACAAATTTTCATTATCACAATGACGCAACTTAAACTCAATGTTGTTGTCTACAATTAAATGCTATTTCAATATATTCTTCTGGTTCCATTTAACTGACTGACATGACTTGTCTGCTATTACTGCTACTGCCCATTTGCTAATAATATTTATTTTAAAAATGCCATATTAAGTATCACGACTTTTTAAAAAACATGTCTTTTTAAAAAAGATTTATTCCTTTTACTAAAAATATATGAAAGTCTGGTAAACCAGTCAGTAACTGGTTGTAAAAAGGATATATGCAACATGATATTTGAGAATATCAACTTAAAATGTCAGCTTCAAAAAAGAATTATACAAAACCAAACCAATCAATGACAATGTAAGTTTGTAGTAGTATCTTATAATATTGAGTCTTTGTCAACTATTATCCAAAAATAGCAACAAAGAGAGATTCCATCAAGTGATCCATCCCAAAGACAAACAAGTGAAGATGATAAAATAGACAAAAAACAAGAAGTAGAAAACACATTACTTTGATCTTTAGTCTGCTTGTATTTATTCTTGAGAGCCTTGATGGAAAATCCATCGTCATCATCTTCTTCATCATCGAGATATGAAGATGTGAGGCCTCTGGTGTGAGATCTTTCCCTTATTCTTTTTTGTTGACTTTCTCTCTTTATAGAGGCACGCAGTTTCTCCTCCTCTTTCTGCAACAGAAATAATGTAATACATGGAAACTTGCTTTTGATTTCTCTTATCATGATATAAGTATAAGTAACTTAAAATATCAATTCAATCTCAGACTTTAAGTTGACATATAAAACTGAAAGTGGCCTTAATTTAATTGTCTTGGTGTTTAAATTCTTAGCAAAGCTGTGAGTTTACACAGACATTAAAGGATACAGATCTGCTATCAGTTAGGAAAAAAGCATGTCTGAGCAACAAGTCACTTCATGATAAATAAAAGTACTTTTCTTCAAATGAAACAATTTCATCGGTGCACAAATCAACTCAACAATCCTTGAGCTATACAGAGCAATTGGTCTTTTGTTTGAAATAAATAAATAATTTCTTTACTATTCCTATGATGGCCCTAAAACAACATGTGACCGAATACGTGTAATATAAAGGTCAGCATGAGGTTCTAATTGATAATTGCTCTTCAACTTACCTTGATCATCTCACTTCTATTTGCTTCTGGATCTTGACCAGTGATAGGAAGAATTTTGACTTTTTGCGTTTTTGTAGATCTGTCAGCCAAAGACATTGTCATCTTTCGATGGGTGAAGGAGTCAGTTGAATATGGTCTGAAAAAGATACACGTAAAAAATTTATTTCAGATACAGGTTAGTGAGCAGGTAACATTAATTTCCAAATTTCTACATCATAAATTTATCCAATTACCTATCAAGGCCAAGGCTTATTAGGAAAAAAAAATTCTCATTTTATCAAGCACAGGAGGATAAGTCTACTCAACTCAAAACAAGACATGCCAAAAAAAAAATTAAAAAATTCTGGCCTCACTTCTGATAATCCTTAAAATCATGAACATATATATAATAATATATACCGAAATGGCAAATAGAACCTGGACTTTGACAAGAGCTAATACATTGAAAAGTAATGGGTTAAAAATGGTTCACGCTAATTGTTATCCTTAACATACTTTCAAGAGAAACCCACAAACGTTATAACTTCTCGTCAAATGAAATGAGAAAATTTGAAAAAAATGCCTTTCTAAAGGAAAGTTTTCATAAGTACAAACCTGAAAGCTAACTTGGTTTTGAACACAGATTGACCCTGCAGGCCAGTACCTTGGCGAACAAACAAATGATTGAAATCTCCCTGCAGTGACATGCAGTGAACATCAAATATTTCATCTCCAAGATGTAATGACATACTGCAATGTAGAGAGAAAACGAAAAAAAACAACTGTTTTAAATTGATGAAAAAACAACAATTCCTGATACTCTAGAGCATCGAATGAATAAAAATTGTATACAATCTAGACAACTCACACAGAGATACTCCTCATTTCTATTACCTATGATTTTTAAATGGCTTTAAAAAATAACACCTCACTACAATCAATCTCAACAGGTCTCAATCATTCCATGACCTAGAAATGGAAGGAAAAGAACCTGACCTCATGTATTTTGTAAATAAAACCTTCGGAAACAAACCAAAAAATACAATCACAATTTTAGCTGAAAAATCAAATTAGTTTTCTTTTTAAATCTTACATTCATTTCTAATAAGTATAAAACAGAATAAAATATTACTAGGAAGATAGATTTTCAATTTGATCATACCTTCCATCTGACCAGCGAACAATTCTCCCATTGCTCTCTCGTACTGGCAGCCCATTTTCATCTTTCTCTTCATTACCATCTTCATCAAGCTTTTTCCGCCATCTTATTGTATTTTCAACTTTCAACTTAAGACGTATTCTTCCTTCTTCATCAAGCACGTCATCTTCATCAACTTCATCTTCATACGTCTCAGCATCATATGGCCTAGAAATAAAACATAAAAAGAAACAGAAAATGACAATCCGAAAACATTCAAGTTCCTCTTTTTTTTGTGAAGGCTTGATTAAATACTTATTAAACCTTCACACCCTGAAAAGATGCAAACAGTGAGCCGACAGGTTGCCTGCGGTCAAGAATTAAATTTAGCTGTGACTTAATTTGATAAGAAGTAGCATGGCCAAGAGTGTTTGTTTTGTTATGTTTACACGCAGATGAAGAGTAATGTTTTCAATCATAAAATGATAAGCATGTCGAAAGCCTACAGTAAAATATGCTCCAGTCTTAATAATAATAATGCATGACATTTTTTAGCACATTTCCACCAAAGTGCTTGATGCGCTTTTACAAATTGCAAATCTTTTTTAAAAAAATGTGCAACATTATAAATCTTTTAAGCGAGTCACATTCTAAAAGTAATGGGAAAATATGAGTAAAGAATTAATTTGTACACAGGATAGGCGTAACACGGGGAGTACACAGTTCAAAGTACTTGGTTATAGGCTGGTCATTGGTTACAATTACAGTTGATTTCACCCTATATAGCCAGACCGACCGATACAAAGTTAAGCAGGGTCACTTCTTGGTCACAGAACTAAGGGATACAGCATACATCTGTTGTATTTGCATAGGTTATCCCCTTTGCCACCTGCCTAAGAGGAGCAAATTCTTCCTAAGAACAATATTTTTCTATTTCAGGAGGGCCGTGTTAGTTTTAGAAAGAGACTAATATAGTGACTTATTTTGGAATACTTAGATGACTGAAATAAACTAATTTCACTAACAGCAAGCTAAAAGCCTAAGTCTTGACCAAATAGCTTGAATTTCATGTATCATAAGCATCTGTTTTGCCTACAGTTTCATCTTTAAACACACCTTGTATCAACACTGAGAAAGTTTGGCAGCTTGACATAATGCAAGGACTGGCCCAAATTTGTCACAATACGAGGAATCTCAACTTCAATTCTATTCTCTGGAGGTTCTTCAACTTTGTTCTCCTCGTTTTCATCATCGTCATCGATGACACCACTCTGATGAAAAATAGAAGATTGGAAATAACATATTTTTGTTCATGATAATTTCAGTGTGGAAAAAAAAAACCCAACATCAATAGAAAGTTCTAACATAAATAAAATTGCATAAAGTGGTATAAAAATTTTCAAAATAAATAAATAAAACTAGATTGAGAAGTCAACAGCAGCAAGATTATATAAACACCAGGGAGGAATAAACATATACCTCCTTATTAATCAGCTTTGCATAAATTCAAATCATAATTTACCATAGTGTTCAAGAAAGAAAGGCAGATTTTACAAACTCTTAAATGCAAAACATGAAAACAATGAGATGAAAGATAATGAATGTACAAACCCGTCTAACAGTATCCTCTCCATCCCCACCATCATCTGGACGAGCTGTGTCTTCTTCATCTGAACTTATGTCTCCAGCATCCCCAAAGAGTTCCATTGCATTCAAATCTGTCAAGTCCATTTCAGCTACAAAGGAAAAAGGGGTACAACAGCTGGTTAATCAAAACAACTCTAGCCATTATTACCCAGATGATATTAGAGCAAAATGTGAACATGTCGCATATCCATAGGTCAAAACTTTTATAATGACTGTAGATAGCATTCATAATGAACTTTCTGTATTGAGTAGAAAAGTCAAAGAGCTAATACTTGGCAGGAGAAATATTGAGAGATCAAAAGCAGGGGTTCTCAAATCAAATTGCAAGTCAAAGATTACATATTGAGAGAAGACCAAAAGAGGACAGAAAAATGTACATCTCAATCAGGCAAACCTCTGTGAACAGAGCAGCGCCATCATGTGTTTTATGTTTATTTATTGTCCTTTTCTAATATTGTTCTATTAAGAGATGCCAGTTTTGTTTTATCCTTTGTCTTTTCCAATACTTTTACATTTTCCTTTCATGATTTCATATTTTGCTTTAGTTTTCTGCAGGTCATATTTACTATTGTCATAATATAAGCAATTTGTTTCTATTGAATGTGTCTGCTTATAAAATGAGAAGATCTTGCAGATTCCATTTGACTATCAATATTAAGCCATCAGCGTAACTACTGATAAAACATGACATAGTTTAGAGGGACCTCTCTTAATAATATACATGTGAAATATCAAAGAACTATTACACTCCTTGAATTCAACTTTATGTCACTAAGACATGAGGTATAAATAATAATACTAAATAATAATAATAGTAAAGTTTATTTATAGTGCGTCCTTTCTATTGAGAACAGCTGCTAACAGGTGCAAACAATATATTGGTAAAATTCAACGCAACCATTCAAAGATTCTCAAACACAAATTAAATAAACACACACACTCAGAACATACTATATATAACAAACCTTCTTGCAGCAGAGCCTCCCTTTCTGCCTGATCGATTTCATCTATTTCTTCATCATTACCCTCGTCATCATTGCCTTCATCATCACTCCCAATTGCTTGTCGCTTTTTCTTCCTTGGCACATCACTGTCTGACCCTGAGTCTGATCCAGAACCAGACTTTCTCCCTGAAGAGCAAATTCAGAGCCAATAACATTTTTTTATTTATCAATTTGCAATTACAGGAGAAAATCAATAGCCCATAAAAACTTCAGTATTTCTTACATTAACTTAGAGGGACTTGGAACCCATATTCAGAATATACAAGAAATCTATACAAATTTGTGAGGTAGCTTTCATATTAGTGGAGCATAATTTTTTCCAAAAATTTAGACATCAAAACCACACTAAGACGGTTGTTCATTAAAACAGATGATTATTTTGGAGTAATAATTTCCTGTCAGAATTCATAAAGCCCAATTTTAGATTGTTAATCATTAATCAATCTTAAATATCATAGTCACCTGATGAGGAATGTCTGCTGTCCTCACTTCCAGCTCGAGAACTTGCTCTGCTTCCTTTAGGAAAGTGGACACATATCAAATGATCAATGATTGATTTAACAAAAATGTTAAAATGTAAACAAGGTGGAAACCAAACTTACAAATCTAAAAATTTTTAACTTTATCAAACTACATGTATGTGTATTATAACAATAGTCTTGTATCTCATTTCATTGTACAAATAAATGCAAACAAAATCTTTTAACTCAAAAAATCCGGGATTTACCCCCCCCCCCCCCCCCCCCAAGAACAAATACATGCCAGGTGAGGTGTAAGACTCTAGACGCAAATGATTCAATATGATAGTGTTGTTATAAAATTCTACCTGATCTACTGCTGTGTCGTGACCGTGCTGGACTACCGCTCTGACTTCTTTGGGGTGAGCCCTGACTTCCTGCGGGGCTGGCTGCAGGTCTCTCTGGGGATCCAGAGCGACTTCGACTTCTGCTTCTACTTTTAGCGCTGCCGGCTGGACTGGCATGGCCACTACCACTTTTCTCACTTCCTGCAGGGCTGCCAGGAGCGGGACTACCACTTTTGTGACTAGCTGCTGCAGGACTTTTGGCAGGACTGCCGCTGTGGTGACTGGCGGCGGGACTGCCTGGAGGGCTTCCACTCTTGTCACTTCCAGGATGGCTTACATGACTTCCAGCAGGACTACCTGGCTGACCTTCGACAGGACTACCTGGCTGACTTCCGGCAGGACTGCCTGGCTGACTTCCCGCTACACTGGCTGGCTGACTTCCTGCTTCACTGGCTGCGGGACTGCCCGGTGGACTCTCTACATGACTGCCTGCAGGACTCTTTACATGACTGCCTGCGGGACTGCCTGGTAGACTCTCTACATGACTGCCTGCGGGACTGCCTGGTGGACTCTCTACATGACTGCCTGCGGGACTGCCTGGCTGACTCCCTGCATGACTACCTACTTCACTGCCTGCGGGACTGCCTGGCTGACTACCTACTTCACTACCGGCATTACTGCCTACAGGGCTTCCAGGCTGGCTTCCTACTTCGCTGCCTGCATGACTACCTGCAGGACTGCCTGGCTGACTGCCGGCTGGACTGCCTGGTTGACTTCCTGCCTCACTGCCAGGTGGACTCCCACTTTTGTCACTTCCAGCTGGGCTTCCAGTCATTGGACTCCCTGGTGCACTCCTTGACCTGTCACTTGCAGGGCTTCCACTTCTATTGCTGCCTGCAGGACTTGACTGTCTACTGCCCCCATCATCAGAGTGCTGGTTAATTTGAGATTTAAAAAAAAACATTGGAAGAGAAAAATGTTGAACTGACCTCACCTTAAATTTATCTAAGCTATATTTCATCAATTATATGAAAGTTGAAAAGGGTTACTTTGAAGAGATGGGAGAGCTAAAAAGTAGACCTAGTGGATATGTGGATATGCCTCAGGATTTAAGCAAGCTTCTATGTTGGCATGGAGTGAAGATGATAAGCAACATGACCATGTAATTGAGCTGTAATCACCCAAAGCGAAACAATGACAAACAAACTATCAGCTATGTTGCCAAGATAAATGTAAACCAACGTCCTTTTTTTAGGAAGGACATGTTGTACACATTCTATAGATGATGCTGCTACCATTTAATTAGAATTAGATGATATTCCCACTAAACTACTTGCTGCATTGATCATAGGACTCAAAGCACTGTGTCACCAGGTGAGGTATTTTGCTTTAACAAACTGGTATTCTTTTAGACAGATTTGATATTTTTAGACATGCAGACGTCTATTCTTAAGAATTAGATATTAAATAAACGTGGACTAGTCTAGATGTCTAAAACACACCACAAGTCGCCGTTCGTGAGAAGTCAAAAATTTGTTTCACTCAAACGGTAGTCTATCTCTAATCTAGGTCTAGATAGTCTAGACTAGATAGAGTATCGGTTATCTCAGCCCAAAAACGTTCACCAGTGTATTATATTGGTTAATGATAACGGATTTAGAAATTATTGACGCGCAATTAAATAGAAATTCTATATGAAAAGTAGGATAAAACATAACCATCACTCACATCGTCTTCTGTGTCAGCCATCTTTGTTGTTGTATGTTTTTTAATCTACAGGAAGTAGAGAGCTGACAATGTTTGGTCCCATAAAGTTATGGTACATACACATTAAAACAATGTGAGTCCACATTGCACAAAACAATCTAACTAGAAACAAAACAAAACATACAAACAAACAAACAAAACCCCAAGAAAAATTGTGAAGAGGGAAGAGAGGAACAAACAGACATTAGGCATGAATCACCGATTGCTTTTTATTCTTCCTTTTCGTTTTTTATTCAGTTAATTCATTCTCAAGAAAACAAAACCAAATAAAACTTTTTTTTTCATTATTAATGATAACATTAGAATTATTTTTATTATCATTATTGATAATGTTATTAATATCATTATTATCTTTGTCTTTATTTCTAGATATTTCTAATATCCATTTTCGGATGGCGCAAATATGGTACGCATATTTTTGCGTTTGATTTCTTCTTCTTCCTACTTTCTACCCTTGTCTCATTTGACGTCCGCTCAGAGTAAGAGTGAGGTGTCTCAACAAACGACCGCTTGTCACCTCGCTTCTCGAAGGAGGAAGACCGGTGAAACAAGACGTGTGCCTTGTCTTTTTTCTGTTCTGTGCTTTTCATCAAGGCTGTCTCTATCATCATCATCAGGTCAGCTACTCCTACGATTGATTGCCAGAGTTGCCGAATATAATTGGGGGTTTAATCAAATGGACAGTCTGAAGTCTGAGTCAAACTAGAAATAATCATAAGTAGGCCAACATCCAACCAAGAAAGATGACGTCCCACCGTGTCGTCAGTCAGCCTTATGTGCTGATCAAGCACCAAGAGGATAAGTAAGTAAAGTGTCTACCTACAGATACGAGAAAACGCCAAAGCATAGAGCTAATAATAGAGTTTATTATACGCACAAAATCAAGGGAGCTAACCTCTTTGACTTTGAGCTAAAGAAAGCAGAAAAATGAAAAGAAAAAAAACTGGAAGGTGTGCCGAAACCTGGACATTGCCATGGTACCCATCGCTTGGCCGACGACAGCACGAGACTGAGAGAGAGCCTATCAGATCAACCTGGCTATCCACTTCCGCGGCCTAGTGCTGTCCGTCTGAGAGTGATGACCCAGCCTCCACATCTAGGCCACCAAGCCTCCGGGCCACTTGACTCTACATTATTTCAATATTGTCAAATTCAACATTGAACGACATTGTCGGATGGTGAGTGTGAAAATAAATAGGCTTACCGCACTGACCACGGGAAAAGTTCCTACGTACACGTGTGTCTGAAGGACTGATCCAGACGGTCCTTGGTGTACTTATGTGTTATGACTGAATTATGAATATGATAATTAATCACCCTTGTTTGGTCAGAGCAAGCATTGAACGTGCGCATTCTTGTCCCCCTCCCTGTGCCTTTCCTCCTTGCGGATTGCCACTTTGTCGTTGTCGGGGACTTCTTGGTCTTGACCCTCAGACTTGGTCTAGTTTAAGTTTAGACTACATGAAAAGAGCTGCCTAAGAAGAGCAACCCAATCCAATCAAACCGTTCCTCTATTCTCGCTCTGCTAGCTTTCTTTTACAAATTTATAATTTATAATCTTTCTCCACTTCCTGTCTTTCGTCTCCTCCACCACCTTCTCTATTCCTCTTTCATGACCATTAAGGTTTTCTCTTTTTTCTCTCTCTAGAGCACTGGGGTTATTTTCTATTTTGAGTTAATTCTGGATTGTTCTTTGGTAAGAGTAAGAAGGGGAGATTTGTCTACGAGTTGTCCATGACTTTATTATTGTGACTAAAGATGACAAAGTAGGTATAGTCTAGCAAGGTTAGTTAGTAGTCCAGCTAGTCACAAAATCAGGTGGACGAGTGGGTTTAGATAGATCTATGTAGGTGGGGTCACATAGGTTTAGCTAGATAGCTTGGTTGATGTGAAGGTGAAGTCGCTCTCTCTCTCTCTCTCTGTGTGTGTGTGTGTGTGTGTGTGTGTCTATGTGTGTGTGTGTGTCTCCCTCTCTGTGTGTGTGTGTGTGTGTGTGTGTGTGTGTGTGTGTTTGTGTGTGTGTGTGTGTTTAAAAATGTTCTGTCAGAGAGATTATATAGGTATATACTATATCATATGTACATACTTACGGCCTCTTGTTCGGTTGCCTACACTCTGTGTCCAGGTCAACCAGTTTATATCTCATGTTGGATCCTGAAAAAAAAAGAGTCGAATAACGGGTGTGTCCTATTTAACACATTTCGAGCTAAGTGTTAGTGTTAGCGTTGACTCAGAGAAATCTCGCTGTCTACGGTGTTAGTCATCTCCAGCTACACATTGAAGTCTCCTGTTTCCGAATACGTAACGCTGTTGTTTTCATCCGGAAATTGTGGACATCCATGGAAAATATTGATCGAGCTAAGAATTGTGTTGTACTATGGGAGATGGAGGGAGAGGATATGAGACATTTACTTGTACTTGTATAAATTTCGCATTAGATATAATAAAAATTCAGAAATGCATTGTCTGTCTGTTTTGAAAACTGATCAGAAATACAAAAAAATATATAATTAAACACCGTAACTGACAGTGACAGGATCAAGGTAAGTAAAATCGTCGATTGTAATTGTAATCGTAATTTTTTTCTCCAAATGTTATTGTTGTATAGATTAACCCATAAAAATGACATCTTGCACACCTTGTTGACGTGTCTACTCGATTATAGGCCTATTGATTAATTATGCTTAAATCGAACGGAAATATTTCATGTTTACCTACACTAACAATCAGCGGGTGAGTAGGTATTTTGAATTGTTTATTGTTTGTATACGGTACCCCAATTCTCTTTTTTTCATGCCACTGATGAAACTTGATATATTGCTTGTCTCCTTTTAAATTCTTGTTCAACGTATTGTTTTGTTGTTGTTGTTGTTTTTGTGCTCCATGCCTGCTTGATTTTTACCTTTGTGATGGGTGTGTGCGTGGGGGGGGGGGGGGGGAAAGAATGGCAAACCACAAATTTAGCATCACTGAGCTTGTGCAAACTGCTTACTCTTTTTCGTCAAGTTTGCGGTCACAGCTAGCTGGAAGTAGAACAGAATAACTACTGAGTATACCTGTTATAATTTATCTCATCAATTATACTGGGTTTGGGTTTGGGTTTTGGCGGTCATGTTTTGTTAAAAGGAATGGAGGGGTGCGCAATACTGTCTTGACAGAATCAACTATTTGACTTCCTCTCCTTTTTTCTAATTGTGTGTTGTGTGTGTGTGGGGGGGGGGGGGGGGGTTTAATAGATAAAAAAAAGAAACAACCACAATTTTCTATTCAAGTCGCTTTTGTTTAGGTTAAAACATGCTTTCGTCCTATGGGAGTATCGTGTCTATAATCCCCACTACGTTCCGAATAATGTTTCAAACGGTCATGGTCTCTTGAAAATCCCATTATACGATCTTATCAATAAAATAAAGCAAGGGCAACCCTTGAAACGTCTTGTTTTGTTCAGAGCCAGCGTTAAGAGTAGGTAGATACAGGTATAAAGATTACTGATCCGTTACGGTCTTGGCTACATAAAGGAGACACTCGGCAATGTTGGCTTGACAGACCCACTCTCACTAATTGTGTGTGCTCCTTTCGCTATCGTTCACCTGTGATTTCAGAATGGAAATTAAGTTATGTTATTGCTACGGACGCTTATACTTCGTTTCTATTTTACTTGACTAAGTAGCCTAGTCATTCCACGCGCAGCAATTTACGTGACCTCCATTGTTAGTTGCCGGATAGAAAAACGGTAAGCATCTTGAAATAGCGTGTTATAGTTGAATTTCGTTGTTCCTCTTTAGTCATCTCTGTCATATTGTTTCTCTCTCTCTCTCTCTCTTTCTCTCTCTCTCTCTCTCTCTCTCTCTCTCTCTCTCTCTCTCTCTCTGTCCTACATCCATGTGTCTGTAAAATGCTCTACAGTAGTATTTCATTCTTTTTTTTTTTTATCTCTCTATTATAATATGCATTTCGACAGAAAAGAGATTGGGTATGATAGAATATATTTAGGTGTTGTTGTTTTTCCATTTGTTGACGCATGAATTCATCAATGTAGAGAACGCGGATGTAAATTTCACGGACAAACAACCCTAAGCAGGTATAGGGAAAGGTATACAGTATACACTGTGTTTTTGTTAGGTGCTGCCCGTTTAACCCTTTCACTGCGAGCTCTGATTCAAACCCAAGCTAAATTATATGCAAAATCTTTAAAATGTACGTGTTCTTATGCCAGATAAACCAAATTTCAGTGAACTGACATATGTTCACTGAAATTGGATTTATCTGGTATAAGAGCAGGCAAGTTTTGAGGATTTTGGTGGCCTTAGTAGTAAAAGGGTTAACGCCATTTTAACACAATGTAGTTCATACCAAAGCCGGAGCTATACAAGTAATCGTGCTGCCACTAAGAGGTAAATGAGGGCTCACTCACTCGAATATCTTACGCAGTCACAGAATACTGGCACCAGGGTAAATAGTCTTTGCAGTGTTCCCTGCAAGCGCATGGCACCAAATGACAAATTACCCTTTTAACCCTCTCACTGCTAGGTTTGATTCTAACCCAACTAAAATATGTAAAATATTAAAATTATACGTTATCTTATACCAGATAAGTCAGATTTCAGTTCACTGAAATTGGATTTATCTGGTATAAGAACAGGCAAGTATTGAAGATGTTGGTGTCACTAGCAGTGAAAGGGTTTAAAAAAAAACAACGTTTTAAGTATATGACGCGGCCGGGGTTCAAACCACCGACCTACCGGTTCCAAGGAGGACTCTGCTTAAAGTTACGGAGTCGGTGAATGTGTACCTTACCTACATAAGAAAAACAATCCAATCAATTTCTGCTACTAGGTGTTATCTTCAATAGGCAGTACAGTATTCTAGTTCGCATCTCCCAATGTTGATTCAAGTGTAGTTACTATAGAAATGTGTTTTTGTGTTAAATAACAGATTATGTATCACGAATGCGTTGCTTATTGTGTTCCTTGTTCTGTATTTCATGCGAATACTTTGTGTTGAATATGACGACTGATATTTATTATATCAATTTTCCTTCCACCCTTTTGGTTCTGCTCGTTCATACAGTCTATTATGGTCCATCCATTCATTCACAATATATAGAGAACCCAAGGAGGGCTTTACAGACTGTAAAGCCCTCCTTGAGATAACCATAAAGTGTATTCATTCGCAGGATAAAGATACACTCTAAATCTAAATATAGATTATTATCCTTCAGCAATGACGTCCTATGTAGTATGTAGGCCTACATAATTTGACGCCGTTCCATTCAATGTTTTTGTCTAGCGACAATCTTACAAAGAGACATGATCAATGTAAACATTATGATTATAAAAAAATCTGTCATGAGGTCATGGGTCAGATATTATGCATGATAAAAACATCAATAACGAGCTTTGACTGCATGCTCACAGTTTTTTATAGTATAACTAGTCTACAGGCAGAGATTGGGAAGTTGTATTGGTATAGCATGATGTTATCCAAAGAAAATGGACCAAGGACGATTACACTCATGACAAAGAGATCATTCCAAATTTTCGTAAAAATATGATGAGGCTAATTGCTTATATCATCGTAGGCTTACTTTTCGAAACCCAACTGAAATATGCAAAATCATGAAAATGTACGTGTTCTTATACCAGATAAATCAGATTTCAGTGAACTGACATAATGCCAAAAACCTGAATTTCAGGCAACAAGGTTGCAATGTGTAAAAGTTTCTGAGAAAACGGATGACAAGATGCTTCGGGCACGTCTAGTTTTGTATGTCTCATCCGTTTTCTAGGAAACTTTTACATATTGCAACCTTGTTATTTTCAATTCATTCTATGATATACGGTACACAGTTTCCAGCAGCTCCTTTTCCGTTTTCAATTTCGACAACGTTTTTAGGAGTGGAAAAAAACAAGACACAATTGGGTTTTGTATCTGAATAGGTTCTAGATCTAATCAAAGACTAGAACATAAAATATAGAAGTCCTTGGTTCGGATATATTTTCCTGAGTCAACAATTTTTGTATCTCTAATCGGTAAGATTAATTGTTTTCCTCTCGAGCTTGTTGCAGTCATTTTACATCTATGAACATAATATTATTTATCTTGTGGTTCTTTCAAACCGCTATTCAAGGGACGCGGTGGGCCCACGTTGACAATCATAAGAAAACAGTGTTTAAGCTAGTGGAAACATTTGCCAACATGCCACTCTCAGATAGCGGAGATTGGATTAACTATCCAGCTCTATGTAACATACACATTAGAGCAAAGGACTCCGAGGTAGACTACATATTCATTAATGGTATTATCATTATTATCCTTATTGTTATTATTATTATTATTCTTTATTGATATTAATTATTGTCATTATTATTAATACTATTATCATCATTAGTTATAATGATTAATTCTATCAATATCGTCACCATCACATTATTCTCTCTTGTTATTATTTATTTTAAATCATGTTAAGCCATTACATACCAACACCCTCCTTTGTTATGTACAGTTGAAATTGTAGTCTACATACCATGATAACCTAAATGTATGTCAGGAAAGAGAATTTTGGATCAAGACTTAAAAAGCGAGCAAGCATATTATCCTCCCACTGTACTGTGTCTTGGATTTGGAGAAAAATCAACCAACACATTTTAAAATAAGATTATCCTTTATTTTGAAGGCACCCTCTGACAGACCATCCCCGGTTTGTACCTAAAGGATAATACATAATCTGGTACCTGCAAAGTAAACTAGGAGAATGGTTAATATTAAGATTGTATCTTGTCCTGTCTTCGTCCTGACTGCCTGTCAACTACTCCTCCTATTTATTAGACCTAGTCCAGTACTGGCAGTATCCACAGGCCAATTTGTCCACCCTAGTTTGCACTGTTATTGGTTGGTGCCAAGGTTTAAAAAATGCGGGGATTTCTTTTTTTTTTTTTCGTTACAACTTTTGAGTGCCATTAGTAATTTCTCGTCACCAAGTGAATAGGGTCTTTGATTTACCATTTTGAAGCCCCATATATCACAGGCAGATGAAAATTCCCCAAATCAAGGTACAGGCCATATCATCGTTCAAGTCTACCACTACCTACCTTATTGAAGAGGTTCCTCGGGATTCTACAGACTTGTCCTCCCTGGTAAGATAGCACCAAGGACCTTTTCCTGGCTATCTTAACGCATGTACGATAGCACCAAGGACCTTTTCCTGGCTATCTTAACGCATGTACGATAGCACCAAGGACCTTTTCCTGGCTATCTTAA
>JAUEKZ010042062.1:0-10185 GCA_031471865.1 Melibe leonina | reverse complement strand
CGCATGTCTTCAAAGACTACTTTAAAATGCTTCTCATACATGTATTTGGTTCGATCGTGGTTTCGTAAACACTGCCATCGCGTCGGTCCACACGTAATTACACGAGTAGGTACGGCACACATTCTTCGGATTTTCGTCTCAAGTTGCAACCCCATTACAGCTTTGGTGAAGATATAGAATAACACTTTTTCTCGTTCACTCGAAGACGGGCATTTAATTTAAAGGTCTCTTTCGTCGTGTTAGCGTTGTCCCTTTGAAAAGAAATAAAGCGCCCGAAACAATGATTCGGGCGTCCTCTCCCCCCTCCCCGCCCAATATCTCCCTCCATACCCCCCCCCCCTCTCTCTCTCTTTCATTCTTTTCGCTATCTTTCAAAAAAGGTAGAATTGTAGGTGTTCTTAACACGAAATTGATGTTTAGCATCACTGTCACTGGTCAAAATAAAATAAAGATAATAATTGAAACATTTCATAACTCCTTAAACCCTCCCAGAGCTTCTTTCGTTGTATATTTTACTAGATCTATCTAGATAATATTCAATATAAAAAAAACAGGAACAAAGTGCTTATGATAATGACTGCACGCGTTCAATAAACTTTCGACGTGCATTTTATACACACTTCCTGTACGTCACAAAACAAAACAAAATAGAATAGTGGCAAATAAAACAACAACAACAACCCTAATGGCGTTTGGTGTTAAAATACAGTGTGTATATTCGTTTTCTTCAACTCATCTCATAGAGCAAATATCTATCACATAGTCAAATACTGGTAGGCTAAAACCCAACAATTCTCTCTGTCTTGCACTTCGGTGGTTATTATGATTTTTTTTACAAATAAGTTTAAATAATTTTGAATCGATCTGTAGCGAACAGGAGGCGGCGTCGTAATACAAACACATACACACACACACAGTTATACATAAGATGAAGATACGTCGGTTGATGCATTTCGTCTTCTGTCAGGTGCATTCGGTGAGTTCTATGATATAGAAAAGGGGGAGCTACTCAGGTGTTATTCAATAGTATATTTGCAATGTGTTTGTCAAATATGGAACATATCTTCGAAGATCTGTTGTTATTTCATCCTTGCCTACTTCAACTTCTTTGTTGTTGTTGTTTTTCCAAAAAAAAATTCTGACCTTGACATATGCTTTTGTGATTTGATGGTACCTAGTCTAGATACTTATTAGAGATTTGGGGTCGCCGGAGAAATTCGTCTCTGAGGTGTGTTGTTTGAGTTTTGACAAGGATGAAAGTCGCCATGAGTTTTATGTTTGTTTCCAGCTTTCCAAGTTGGTGTTCGACGCTGGGGTTCTGGTACCGGGTTATTATTATTATTTTTTATTTTTTTTGCATCACAAGACAACTATTCTATGGTGAACTGAGCGACGACAAGAGGAAGCAAGGCAGGCCATAGAAACGCTACAAAGACAACGTGAAGGCCAACCTTGCCCATGCTGGACTCTGGACTACCCCCGAAACAGCTCAAACTCAAGGCCAGTGCATCAGTGCACAACATCGGGTTGGCTGGCGCATGCTTACTGCTTACCAAAGAAACGCAATCCTCCTTTGAGAAGAAACGCCGCAACAGCATCACTGAAACCCGCGAACGAAGGAAAGGCGATGCAGCAGTAACGACAGTACTCTGCCAACGAAAGTCGAAAGTCGAAAATATCATAACACGAAAAACATAGGGTCAGAGGTCAGCTGTAAAGTTCAGAGAACTCTTTGATATCAAGTACAGAAATGGTGATAGATAGTCAACAATCAACAATTCAATCGACCCTCTGCGGTCTTGGAAAGATCAGACGAAGTATTTGGGTGTTAGACCCCTCTATGTTTTATTTAGTATATCTAGACCCTAGATATTTTTTACTTGATGAAAAGAAAGGGGGATTTTGACTGGTCATGCAATATGATGACTTTTGAGCTGTTCACCTAAGGTAGAAATTGTTACGAAGCTATCGAAAATGCCAACTTGCCGAGTAGAGGGTTCTTTCTGCTCTTGTAAGTTAGCGGTGGGTTGCAGTCGTTCCTTACTTCTATTCTGTTTCTTCTCTCTTGTTGTCTTAAGTTTTACTCTTTGCTGTTCTTTCCTGTCTGTTAGGGTATCAGTAATCATCCACCAATTCATGCATCAAAGTGATTTCTCAGTTGAGGTCTGGGAACAGGGTCATCTGAGTAATGACAACACCTACTAACATTGACATTCATTATGGAATTATGGAATTTAGGAAGCTCAGAATAATGGCAACCTTCATGCACAGGTACTAGACTAAGGGTTCACTTGATATGATCACTAGAGAGAGAGAGGGAGAGTTGATGCTTCCCAATATAATTGGCCCTTAAATGGCCCCTCCGTTCATCCCCCCCCCCCCCCCCCTCTCACACTAAGGCGTTTGGGATTATCCGTTGTGACGTGTACAAAGCGAAGAGTGAAAGAATGAATGATAAACCCTTTGTGAACCCTGGTCCGGGTGATGTCGCTATCCAGGGGTTCTACCGTAGGCGGTTCTTCAAATTATAACAAATCCACATGGCCAATATAAGGAGCTTCTATCAATTTATTTGGTAGATAAACCAGTACCACTTGGTCTGTCTATTTATTTGCTGCAGGATGAAAATCCAGGCATGTGATGTTCTGAGCAATTGTAGAGGAATCCTCTCAGATATATTTAACCTGGTCTCACTATAATGATAATAATGCTCCATTTCTACAGTGCCAACATCTCATGAAAAACATGAGCTCTTGGCACTTTACTAAATAACAGCTCCTGACCAATGGTTGGAAAATAAAGAATAGATTATGTGACCTTATTATACTGCTGAATGGGGGAGCACCAAATATAGATTCATGAAGGATTTTATCAATGCAACATTGTTAAGAAAATTCTTTTATTATCTTCCTCCAGATGGAAAAAATGAATGCACCGTCTGTCACAGTTCCAGGAACAACATTGAATGAACTCATTCATCATTGGGCTTCCACTCCAGATTGCAACACAGCTGCTTTTGTCTGCATAAACCCTAAAAGCTCCACATGCACAGTGACTCGAAAACAAGTGTTGGAGTATGGTGGAAGATTTGCTTACAAACTTTCGCAGCTAGGTGTCACAAAAGGAACTGTTGTTTGTTCCACATTACCTAATTCTATTGAACGCTTGATTTGTGATATTGGTATTTATCTTGCTGGTGCAGTTTCATTGAATGGGCAGGTCTGTCGCTCTGATGGAAAAAACTTTATAAAAGCTCTGAAAGGATCAAAAGCACAGTGTGTTATAGTTGACCCCAGAAATGAAAAGTTACCATACAATATTCTTAAAAGAGCAGGGTTGCAAACTCATGAAGGATATGTCAAGTGCCCAATTCTACCAGATCTATCCCAAGTTATTTTTTGTTCACGGAACCTTGTGGATAGAGATCAAGACTTTTTAACTTCTCTCAAGAATTCTAAACAGCACTTTTCCTCAAACGTGGATCCTTCAGATTTAGCTAGTATCATGACGACCTCAGGGAGCACTGGCTACTCTAAACTTGTCAAACTATCTCACTCTAACCTTTGCCACTTTTGTACACAAGTGAAAGCCATGGGGCCTTTAGAAGCGGGTGATCATTTTATTAACTGTGCTCCACTTGGATGGGCAGGTGGTTTCCCACAGTGGTATCTAGGTTGTGGTGTGACAAGATACTTTATAGATATGTATGATGGTCCTCTGGAAAATCTACCCCTTGCTATATGGAAGACAATAGTGAAAGAGAAAATAGTGTATGGATTTTTATCACCAATGTATGTTTTTGACATTTTACGCAACACTTCTTTATGGCAGAAGTCAGAATGGAAGCCAAACATACTGTGTTTAGCTGGGCAGCCGATTAAAAAAGGACATTTGGACATCATTGGAAAACTGTGCAATGCTGTGGACATAAATTATGGCATGACCGAATGTAATCTGGTGACAACTCACCGCATCAGTAAACCTGATTCCTTCCATGATGGTTGTGCAGGCTACCCTGGGTATGGGGTGTCCCTAAAGGTTGTGGATCGAGAAGGAAATGTATGTTCATTTACTGCTTTAAATGTTAGAAAATTTAATTCTTAAAATTCATTTTGTATGCTTCAAAAGTTCATTAGGCAAGAAAACTATTTCATTCAACATTTAATTTGAGCTAAAATTCTCACATAATAATAATGATCATTCTGGTTTTGAAACATGACAATTGTGTTGTTTACAGTAATTATAGTGATGTACAGACAGATTTATATTCAGAGAAATTAGAGTTAAATCAAGTGTGTGTATGTGTGTTACTTTAAAAATGTATTTTATACAAATGTCAATGTCATTCATTATCAGTACTATCATATCTTTATTAACGTTATTTGAGTTGGATCACATAGAAAGATTTCATTTTTTTCCCATTTGCCTCAGATTAATCATTGCTCCTGATTGTACTGTGCAAGATTAAAATAAATTTCAATCTGATTGTATTATGCATTAAATCAGCTTTTTTTTCTTATTTGTTTCATAGGAGTTACCACAAGAATCATCCGGGGAGATTTTGGTAAAGAGTCCAGCCCTTACTCCTGGCTACCTTAACGAGGATGCTGACAGTGTTGCCTTTACTGCAGACAAATGGTTTTCCACAAATGATGCTGGATACATTGGTGCTGATGGAAAGCTGTATGTGGAAGGAAGACAGTCAGACAGCATTTCAAGAGGAGCATACATCCTTTACCCTGGCTGGCTTGAACAAGAGATTAAAAAGGTGGATAAAGTGAAAGATGTGGTTGTAATAGCTGTGCCTGATCCAGTTTTGCATCATGAAATTTGTGCTTGCGTTGTTACTGATATTGTGACAGAGCTGCGTGCCTCTGGGGACATAAAAAGCACCAGTCTTGATGACTCTTCAGAAAACCTGTACGGAGTCATTGAAAAAGATTATAAAAAAAAGTTAAACAGTATAGATAACTGCAACAAATCCGTACTTGATAAACTGGAGTCATCTTTTTCTGATTCATCAGACTCATTTTCAAGTTGTCAATTGGAACACGTTAGACTAAAGGGGATGAATCGGTCATTGAATACTAGCTACAATGCAACAAAAGTGAAGAATGAAGAACTACAGAGTCCAACTGTCTGTGCCTGTGTCACTAGTCAAGGAAAGAGACCTGAGACAGAAAATAAGATGGACTTAAATCTTCAGGCATTGGAATTGGAATTACGAACATTCTGTGAATATAATCAAACTTTAGATAGAAAAGATGCAATGCGAATGGTTCCAAAGTACTATTTATTTTGGGATCGATTTCCTCTCACTGAAACAGGAAAATTAAACAGAAAAGAAATAAGCATACAAGCTGCAGTTGTCCTTGGTTTGAATTGAATGTATTGGGTTTATCTTTTAAATTTTAAAGCTCTATTGGGTTGGTTCACAAGTTAAGCTAGAAATAAGTTTTTTATTTTTCATGACTCTATCAAAAAGAATGGGCAAGTTGCATTGACAACTGCAGTTTACATGGCAAAATTCCCAAGTACCATATTCTGTTATATTCCTATACCACAGAAAAAGTTGGGGATGAGTAAATAGATCACAATCTTTGAATGGGTTGCAGCATCACAAAGTTCAAACTTTCTGTTCCTATGACAAAAATGATATAAAGGAATCAATATATTATATGTTTTTGGGTGGGGGAAAGGTAAAAAGGGATCAATATATTATGTTTTTGGGTGGGGGAAAGGTGAAAAGGGAGTGCTGCTCTTAAAAAGCAGTAAAAACATTTGTATTATTATTACCTTTTAAAGGTCAATAAGAAAATTCCTCATAGAATCTTTATTTTGTGATTTATCCTATGCTTATTGTATTGGTGCTCTAAAATTATAAAATACCTCAGTTATCCTGTTATCACAAATACAATACAACAACACAAGGCTATGTATGTTGTTGATTATTCTATATGTCAACTTTTAATCATACTTTGATTTGATTCATTAAGTAAGGCCTTTATTTTGATGGTGAATTCTGAAAAGAAAAATAATGATTGTAACACATCAAAACATTTCAATGTTGAAAAGTATACAATTCATGGAGCAGAATTGTGATTAATTGTCTTCCAGTGATTTCAAGACCTTTTTAAAATGACTTTTCTGCACATGTTTTGCTTACATGTATTTTGAAACAATGATCGTATTCAGGTTCTGTATTGTTAACTATGAGCTTGAAAGATTCTATTTCATATAGTCTAGATATGTTTTTTTCACTCGGTGATAATCTTTTTTATTCTCATTGACTATAAGGAATGTGTTAGTTTAGATTGATACTCATTCTCAAATTGAAATGTGACCAGCTTTTTCGTAAAGTTTCCATTATTTACAATTCAATTTATTTTTTGTTTCACAATACTCATTTATAAAACGAAAGCATCTTATTTCAAGAGAGGTACAGTGGCAGATCTGAAAGGAATGCAACACAGTTGCCAATAGATTCTTTCCATTTATGCTTTGATTTTTCTTTGTGGAAGAAAGTTTACTCCAATTTCCACACTTCACAGACCATGTGTATGAATGGGGGCTGACCAATTCATTTAGGGATTAAATCTGTGCTAGACTCTTGTCTAATCCAGAGGATATCATTTCTTGTCAGCTCCATGCCATAATAGGATTCACTTTTTATCATCTGCCTTATAGTTATATATATTAATTATTTTAATGCTGGCAAATATAACTTTGGTTAATTCCTAATTTTAGTTATACTGTAAAAACTGTCATTAATATTCTTGATTTTATCATTTTTTATAAAATGTGCACTTTCTGTGAAATAATTTATTTGAAAAATCCTCAGAAATGCTTTTTGATTGAATAACAAAATGATATTATAGAAATATAAAGTAACTGTTGAACCTATGATGCTGTGATAGCTACGAAGGTTGATGATTTTCAATGCGCTTTTCGCATTCCTGTATTTAAGTGATGCCATGATCAGACACTGTATAACAAAGGAAGGGATGACCTGATATTTTAATTGTTCATTTTTTTCATACAACTTTTTTCATGCACATCATGCATTATTAATTTTTCTATATTTCGATATGATATCCAATGGTGGAAATTTGCAACAGCGCTAAAATTTCCTTTGCAGTTCCCACATACAATTGTTTTTTTGGTTTTTTTTGCCATTTGTTTTGTTTTTTTCCTGCCCTGATGGTGTAAGGTGCAAGATATTTTTGGTCTAGCTCCTTTTGATAAGCCACACAACTTTTTCTTTTGCCTTTGTGATAGCTTCTTGTATAAATCTAATGACAATTTGTTGCCATGAAATGGGGCCACTTTATTTTGTGCGAGGCTGAAATGGTAATAACACTGCTCATACTCCTGGGGTATCCATAAAGTGCCCCCTACCCTCTTCTTTGAGCCTACTGGGCCATAGAGCCAGAGCTTATCCTCATTTTTATATTGTGAAGTGGATAAATGGGAATGATTGCCACCCTCTGGGCAGGATGCTAGTCTGTTGCAGATTATTTGTCCAACCCAAATGGGCGCCGGTACCCATTTTATACCTGATTAAAGTAAGGCAGTTGAGTAGCTAATTAACCTTGCTACAGTAAAAACCCAAGTATCACTGGTAGCATTTAGTTTGGCCATCACCTACTCCTCTGATGGGTTTGATACTTATTGGCGTCGCTTTAAATTTTCCTTAAACAAGAAAATGTACTTCATTGGTCTTCTTACTTTAGCTCAATGATGTCCAGTTTGTAATAAATAAGGAACTTGTTCACAATCAGGAAGAAATCTGCTATAGAGTTATATCTGGAGGATCCCTTACAGAAACTCATAAGCTTGGTTCTATGGAGCACAGGCTGTAAGTGTAAATGTCTGTAGAATCAGAAGTAATCTTTGTTTGTTTATACTTGGATTCATAAACTATTTTCGTAACTATTTTCGTATCTTATCATTTATTTATTGTTTTATATTGATTATTTATTCTGTTGTTATTTGTATTTAAACAGCATAGAGACAAACTTGGATGAAATTTTTTAGGGAAGAAAAAACTTGTTTTATCAGTCAATAGTACACTGTACAAGTTTTTCTTTGTTGTAGGTGTATGTATATTGTACAGTGATTAGTGCCTTAAAACTCCCAAGCATGATGTTGCCATTACTATATAATTGATACAATTCTATTAACACTCTCTTTGTACTTTTCATTATTTTTCTCAAATCATTAAAACATGAGCAGAGAGATTTTTAAAAAAAGAGAATATACATTCAAACCTTTTTTATAGTGTGCAAACATTTTTAGTGGTGATTTTGGTTTCTTTATCATGGAATATGTAGTGGTATTGTAGACTATGCACACTAGCTTTTTTGTTCATAGATACTTTTCTTTATCAACTATCATCACCAGCCATGAGGCATATCAAAGAATATAGGCAGTTGTATTAACCCTTTCACAGCGAGGTGTGATTCTAACCTAGCTGAAATATGTAAAATCATGAAAAATGTATGTGTTCTTTTACCAGATAAATCAGATTTCAGTGAATTGACATATGCAAAAGGCCTGAAATTCAGGCTTTTCCCATATTTCAGTTCACTGAAATCTGGGTTGTCTGGTATGAGGAGAACAGGCAAATCTTGAAGATTTTTTGTGTACTTAGTTTACTTAGCATTAAAAGTAAAAGGGTTAAAGGTGGCCATGTCTTGTTTTCTTTTTCATATCAAGATATTGTATTATTAAATGTGATGCATCACTTTAAAAAAGACTCCCTTTAAACAATTCCCAAACAAAAGGAGCATCTAAAAAACCTAGAACTAGTGTGATAATTACTTGTAATCATTTTTTTACATATAAGACCAACCTGTGATAAGCTAACCCCTTTATTGTTTAAATTTTGTTAGAACTATATTTTTAGTTCGGGTAAATTAATTCATGGTTGTGAGCTAAATGTTAAACAGTAAGCATTGAGCCTTATTTCCAGCTTGTTAAATTGATAAATTTGAAAAAAAGAGAGAGTAAGTTCCAAACACAGTTCTTGTGTACTTAGAATGTCAAATGTTGACACCCCCTTCCCTTCAGATGTCTCGTCTTGAACTTGAATATATCTCCGATGTATTGTAGATAGTTTAGATAATTTATTTTTTTTCACTGTAAATGAAGTTTTCAATATGTACGTATTTGGTTTTGACCAATCATTTTTACTGTTGTTACTACAACTTTATCAAGTTAATCAATTAACTAAAATTCCTTTCCACTTATGGTCCTCTTAAACTGAAAAATAATTCTTTTTATGATCGCCTAAGTTGTCCATTCTTTTACTTTTCATTTTAATTTTGATAGATATATGTGTATTGTATTTATTATCATAGGTTGTAAAACATTATCTTTATTTTATACTCTCTACCATTTTGAAATGAATGGATTAAGAAATTTCTGGTGATTTTTAAGGGTAGAGAAGGGTTGGTAGTTGTACAACATTTTGCTTTTTGAGTTCAGACAGGCATCTCTGCATATGTAACAAGATTCTAACTGGTTTTCAGTTTTCACTACCATTATTCACCTCAATCAAAACATTCCTCTACCATTTATACCAGACAGCAGTCAGTAATATTTGGTTTTTATTTATTCATTTTTATTGTGAAAATAGGGCTTTTTTCATAGAGCAAATTAAAAGGAAAAGGAAAAAATCCTGTATTCATGAATGACGGAATGGTTATTATTTTGACTTATTTTTGTGTTTGTTTGTTTTCCAACCCTCAATTTCATATCTGTGAACCCATGCTGTCTTTATTGGCTGTCAATGTCAGGTAAGCAAGAGGAGCAACATCAAAAGTTTATCAAGATCTGAAGCAACTCACTCAACCATGTGTTTGTTGCTGATCTTTTTGCGGGCACTCTGGTGGTCGCTTCTTCTGTTTCTTCTCTTTTGGCTTTTTTACTTGTCATCTTACTTTTTCCAGCACTCTCTGCAGTGCTCCCTAGCAAGCATACACACAGCTGTTTTGTATCTATTTGCCCAATCTTGGTCCTGTCTGTCGTCCTAACAGACTTATGGTTATCCCCCATGTTTAACACTGTAGTACCTAACTACAGGGTCACTTGCCATCTGGAAGGGCTGAGTACTTTTGTACACAAAGGGCGGTAGAATATCCTGGGTCTCCCCGGACCACAATAGTGCATGATTTGGGCGGT
>JAUEKZ010041951.1:2500-17650 GCA_031471865.1 Melibe leonina | reverse complement strand
GTCGATCCCGGAGTGCCGCCCCCGCTGACCGACCTGCCCTCGGATGGGTTTTGGCTTTCACCATACGAAACTACTACGTTACACAATGATATTATGATGTCTCGTATTTGAATGTGATAATAATTGATAATGATAAACTTGGACTACAAGGCATGTGGGTATATAGGTAGGAAGGGAGGAGTAGTGGAATGGTCAGTCGGGATTAGGACAAAACAAGACAAGTTATCTCAATGTTCTGGCCTAAAGGCTTTCGTCTTAACAAAAGACAAATAGGCGTGTTATGAAATAAAATATAACACAGGAGGATGAAGAAAACAACATGATGGTTTTAATATTTTATCTAGCATTTTTCACACGAAGAGTTAAGTGATATGAAAATAAAAAATAGCTAGAAACATTGCCGGCGTTTTTTTAATGCTTTTTTTAAACATAAGATATTTCAAATAACTTGAAGAAAAATAGAAGACACGATTCTTATTCTTTCACACCGTAGACCAAACTATCCAGATTATTTATATACGTGTCGTATTGGTTTATTTTTGGCAGGCGAGTCCATCCCCCCCTCCCTCTCGTTTAAATCTACATGTAGATTATTATGAAATTAGAAGTCTTTTTTATGACCTGTATAATTTGTATTTTATCATTAACATGTCTTTAACATACACTGGGTAGTGATAGTGTTTTTTATACCGTTGCGTCATGCTTGAGGTATCTAAGCTAAATAACTATTGTGTTTTTGATTCTTGGTTGTTGTTCTTTTTTTCAAAATTTAATTTATTTTTATTCGGTGGTTGATATCATGATATGAGTTCGTTTTTCAATTCAAGTAAAAAAGGAATACTCCTTGCACTATCGAGCGCCGTGATATGAAGTTAATTTTGTTTCGACGAAACATTAAAATACATTACGTAGATTAAGGCGCGGGCTAAAAACCAAAATTAAAATGCCTAGTGGCAGGTAATATATTATATAATTCGCATTATTTATTACACTGTCCACACAATTCGTGGTAACTCCCGTGAGTCAAAAATAAAGTATATAGGTGGGAGCAAATATAGAACGATTTAAAAAAAAATAATTGTAATGAAGATTAGCTTCTAACACCATGAAAAGGCCATGATTTTTTATTATGTCATAAAAATTAAAAGATGAGTAATAAACTATGTGTCTTTCTTTCTATTTTATAGCATCTACAACCAGTACACTTTCGACCAGTGAACAACTCTTACCCGGAGATCAACCCTTTAGAGACAAGAGCCATTCCGACGGCAAGATTAACGTCCAGTTCTCCCTGTCACCGTCGCCGAAACGAGACGAGGCGCACGTGATGGAATTCTTCCAGGAACAGGAGAAGAACCTTCAGGAACGGTTTTTGTCTCTGCCCAAGCAGCCTCCTAGGAAGCAGCGTTCACCGAGCCCCAATGTCCAGCAGAAGCTCGGACTAGAGCACCTGGACAACCTGGTCAAGCTCATGCAGCAACTGACCAGTCTCAAGGACGAGAACTCACGGCTACGGAAACGTTGCGACTATTTGGAGAGTACCAAAAATCTTCTGCAGGCCAAAAAGGATATAAATATTGAAGGAGGAGGAATAGGAGTAGTTGTCCCTTCTCCTTCAGTATCTACATCCGGTTCGGCCAAACTGCAGAAGCAACATCCCCACTATCATCATTATCGTAAGCAACAACAACAACAGCACCTAACGCCCGCTGGGACGGTAACGACCGCTCAGCAGGCCGCTTCAGGGAGCCCTACCACGAGACCCAGACTTTCGAGTGCTGGGGGTTTCGACCGTATCATACAATCGGTCGAATCCTCATCCGATCAACGCCCAAAACAGCACAAAAAGCCCTTACACAAAAGGAGTTTCTCCACCGGTTCAATAGAAGTCGATCTATTCGATAAAGAGGGCGAGGTCATGTCCAGTGACGATAAGAGTAGATCCAAAGCAGACGGAAAATCCGGTGGAACAAAGCAAAAAAGCAAAAGCTCTAAATGGGCCCGAGTGAAAAAGGTTTTAACGGGCCAGAAACTTTACGAGGATCTTAACACCACCATCAAATCGCTCAAAGAGTTGGGCAGGTCCTCGCATTTCCGGTACTCGTCAGCGGGGGCTCACGGCCACGGAGTGCCGTGTCCTTCCCCGCGTCCGTCTGTCACACGCACGTACCGCCGCTCCGATTCCATTCCAACCTTCAGTCATGACGATGCGGAGGACTACGACCCGCAATCCTCCCAACCAACCTACTCCGGCTACCAAGTCATGGTGAGTTCTATGATATTATAATGATATTTAATTTTCATTAATCTGGGGTTAAAATTTAAATCCCTTTTCACCGAGCGAGGCATTATAATAGAATTGGCAGCGATTTGGGAAGAAATGAATCGACATAATGTGATATCAATGAGTGATGCGTCGAATATTTCTTATGCAATATAAATGAAAATGTCAAATCGGGGCTCGAATCCGCTATATTTATTGGGTTAGCAAGGACAGACTCAAATAACTACGTTAATAAACCATATTGTTACATTTTACTTTGGAAAAAAATATGTCGTATAAATGCAGTCATAAATGAATAATAAATAGTGTAAAAAAAAAAATATTAAAAAAAAAGAAATATAAATAAATATATAAATAGAGGAAGTAGAATTCTTTATAAAAATATGATATATTAACAGCACTTCAAGGAATATGATAATAATATGTGGAAAATATGACGTAGCATCCGCAATCTCCTTGACTCCTTTCATGAGTACATTATCCCCTTTCTCCACCGACGACTAAAACCACTACACTGCTACTGATGTTTGGATGTGTGGTCAGCCTTTGGAGCCTTTTCCTGGTGTTGGGTTAATTGTGTTAGGTAATGGGGGGAGGTCTGGAACTGCTCTATATATAATAACTGTTTGCCTGGTTTAGTCTACCGGCAGATCACACATGACACCCTGGAATTCGGCAGGAATACCTCCAACCTGGGGAACGGGTGAACTAAATATAGCAGCAACTGAAGGTGTAAATAGACGGACTCGTCTAGTCAGCCATGCTGTAAGCAGCAGTTGTAATATACTTATTAACCCTTTCACTGCGGGGTCTAGTTCTGACCAAACAGAATATGCAGTCTTAAGAAATATAGAGATTATCTGATATAAATACAGGTAAATCTTGACAATATTGGTGTCCTTGGCTGGCCAGATTAACGTCCTTTTTCAACACAATTTAGGACCTATCAAAAGTGGAGTTCCCAGGTCAACTTACCGCTCTGTATGTCATAATATAGAGATAAACAAAAGCCTCACTTTGATATCTAACCCAGTCACAGTATGCTGATAGCGGGCCAACCAGTCTCATCGCTGATTCCTTAACGCTAACCGCCTTGTGGGATAGCTGCTACTATTAGGCATGGCCCGGTTTCGAACCCTCGACTTACCGGTTACAATACGACGCCCTACCAACTGAGTTAGGAGCTGGTGAGAGATTGGCACGGCACGTGTGTTTATGAGTTGCGTGTTAAGACCGTGTGTCCATAATGTATTAATGTGTGTGTGTGTGTGTGTGTGTGTGTGCGTGTGTGTGTGTGTGTGTGTGCGCGCGTTTGTATGCGCTGTTCATTGGTATGCAACCTTTACAGTGTAAGAAGCATAATATGTGCGGGCGTGTGTGTGTGAATGTGTGTGCGCGCGCGCGATCGCGTGTTTGTGTGTGTGTGTGTGAGTGTGCGTGCATATTTGCATTAGTGCATGTCTAAGTCTACAAGTCTGTATAATTGATAATACGTTTTTTTTTCAATAATAAAACTGCAAGGTGAAAGTACGGGCATTGGGAAATTGGTCCGTAGCAAAATCCTTACACTTCTCAAAGTCTCGGGATGATTTTATATTATTTTGAGTAAAACAAAAAATAACTGGACTACAATAGTCGTGCCCATTTACACTTTAAAAAAAAGTATTCCTTACGGCAAACAGCGAACATTGTGAAACACATAGGATTAGACACTAGACAAGCGCTTGCACACCATGCATAGGTATCGGGCCCTATACCTTTTTTTCTTAATACTATTATTCTTTGACATCAGAGCTAATCAAGGAACTTTTACGGCATTTCTTCATTTCCATCTTTGGATATAATTTTTTATCCACCTTTAACCCTTTCACAGCGAGGTCTGATTCTAACACAAATGATTGTGCAAAATATTGACGATGTACGTGCTTCTTTTCCAGTTAAATCAGATTTCAGTTAACTGCCAGTACAGTACAAAAAAAGCCGGAATTTCAGTATAGGAATCTTGAAAATTTTAGTGTACTTAGCATTGAAAGGGTCAAGTCTCTTTTTTTAAATTCGTTACCACCAGGATCTCATTCCAACCAAACAGGGCATGACAATTAATGTTCCAGGATTGGAACCTTTGTTACACCGTAGGCTACAATTCAGGTTTTTTTTTAAACTGACATGAGCCAAAAGCCTGATGAATTTCGGCCGTGTAGGAGAAATTTCAAACTCATAAAAGAAAATAAAAAAATAATTATCATTATTTTTACTATTTAAATATAATTATTACCTTTTATTGGTAATTTAATTATTGATATATTACCATCACCATCTTTATAATCATTATCATGGAATCTAATAATTGCTCTTCCTCTGTTCCGTATCCCTACATTGGTACTTCTTTTTTTCTTGATTTTCTATTGTCCTATGTATTTGGATGTTGTTATACTAAAAAAAAGATTGTTAATTTAACGTAAATAAAAATAAATAGATATCCACATACATACATCACAAATTTGAATTGTTTCTGCGACGTCCGCCCTCTGTTTATGCGTAAAAGTGTCCTTTAAAGTCTACTAGTCCTTAGTGCCGGGGCTTTTCCAGGTTACTGTAGCGTGAAGCGGATAAGTGAATAATGGTTGGGGCTATCTTGATAGGACGCTGGTTATCGCAGATTACTTTCCCAGCCCAAATTGTGCATTGGTACCCATTTTACACCTGGGTGGGGTGAGACAGACAATTGGAGTAAAATTAATTTTCATTTCCCAATGTAAAAAACCCCGTTCCGGTTAGAAATCGAACAGCAGTTTGACCATCGCGCCTCGCCTGTCTATACATACGGTGATGATATATAGATACGTAACGCTCGAGGCTTCAATTCCAAGGTTTTTGAGCGGACTTGTCTCCGTATTTCCCTAATGAAAGAGGTCGTTATAATCTGTCTGTTAATATAACTGATATAATAACCCATTAATAGGCCAAAGCTCTAAATATAGCAACAATTGACTCTGATCGATCCTCCTCTGCAGCCTTTCGCCTCACTTTAAATTATTCTCTTTCTTAACTTCTTCAACTACGGCTCTTCCTACTCATCCCATTCGTTGGAACAATAATAATTCTTCTCTACCCATGCCCAGGGGCAAGTAAGATGGTAGTGCAGGTTAGTAAAAAGAATAGCACGACTGGACCCTGCCTTGCCTGGGGACGTTTCAGTTTCACAGAAGGATGGCATTTTGACAATTCAGACGGAGAGAAAAATATCATATCTCACTCACAATCACGAACGGGAGAAAGCATATCTTCCAGGGACATGAGGGATGTACCTAGCTATTTGATTTACCGTTTATCACATAGGGTACCAATCACGTGACTTGAGAGTTCGAACCTGTAATCAATATTCATCTTAACATTACTTAGTCTTATGGTTAGTTTTGGTGGTACAGGGATAATGATTTATCATGATAATTATTATATTTCATATTTTATCATGGATCGCAGTTAATTATATCCAATGATCAAAATGTCTTAACCAAATCGTATCTTCCTCTGCAGGAAACTACAGAAGCTCTAGACTTAAGCTCCGATATCTGGATGGGACCCGCTGATTGGTGGGAGGAGTACGAAGCCAACAAAGAGAGCGCCACTTCTGCCAGCAGTGACGTCAGTTCCGTCATAGAGGTGACCACCATGTACCTCAGCTCGAAATCCGACGACATGTCCACGTCACAAACCACGTCAACATCCACGTCATCCTCTTCCAGCGCCACCACCACCACGGCCGCCAGCATTCTTAAACCCCTGACACAAGAACGACTCACCGTTGAATCAGCTTTCCTGCAAAGACGCAAGTCGAGTCCCCATCTTAGTCTGAACGACGATGACGAAGATGACGCAAGTCTTCTCGAAGGACTCGCCTTTAGAACAGAACCAGTCCGCTTCCTGCACAAATCATCCAGCTGCAAAAGCGCTGAGCTGGATTTACCTAAGGTGGGGCATGACGGGAAAGACCCGACTAAGAAATTCCATAAGACGGCGTGGGGTCGGGTCAAGGACATCATTCACACCAGAAAGGACAGCATGTCCAAAAGAAAACCCAGGAGGGAGAAACTCGTAGTGTACACAGAACCCGAAGAATCCTCAGAAGTGGACATGGACACTTTTCTGGATGAGAGTTGGCACCACGATCTCTTCGCCGAGGGTCTGCTGGGCAGATCTACCCCCAGAAGCTCTCCTATGGTGATACGGCAGAGCCAGGCCGGGCAAGGGGCGAAGGCTGTCGAGTCCTCAGAGCCCAAAGCCATGGCCACAAGCCTGCCCAAATCCATGTCCACTTCCAGTGGATCTGGTCCTTCTAGTAGCACTGGAACCATCGACATGGCAGCACTTCTAGGTGAGTACTGAAATATGGTTAGGAGAATGAGGACGGTCGGTGCCTTATTGTTGGTTTGTTATTGCTGTTTGTTTTACGTCATTTTTAACACAAAATAGGCCATAATATGAAAAGCGGGACTCTCACGACATATATTGTATATGTGTGCCAGTTTTAACCACTTAACAGCGAGGTCTGATTCTTACTCAACTAAAGTATGCTTGTACGATTAAAAACGGAGAGCTCTTTTGAATATTTCACCAAGTCATGTCATTCTTACACCGGGCCAACCAGTCTTAGAACTTTCCCCATACTGCCGATTTCCTGGCAGGACAGCTGCTTAAACGTCGATTTTTACGTCACAGTTAGGACATGGTCGGAGTTTAAATCTATGAAATTGTGTGTAAGTTTATGTTTGTGAGTGTGTGTATCTGCGTGTTTGTTTGCATTTGGTAACATGTGCAGGGTGTGAGTGGTGTCCATGAATATGCTTGCTGTGCTTGCCTACTTACATGAGAGCACACGTAGTCGCGGAATTTAAAATCCAGTGTTCTATCTACATGTTTTAACAAGACAAAACAAATAAAAGATAAAAAGACAATTTCGAATCAGTAAAGTTGGAGAATAGTATATCACTATCACTGTTATTTATTTGTGACAGGGATGAGAGCATTGATGAATAGCCTTAACCAGTAGAGACGGAACCCCTATTCCATCCATCATGGTTCACCAAAAACACTCACAATGCACTTAACCCTGTCACTGCTAATGACACAAAAACCATCAAGATTTGCATAGTCTTATACCAGATAAAGTGAGGCTATATTCTGTCGCAGCGTTTGTTCTTCAATGCAGTCATTTATTATCGTGTCATGGGAGGTAACCGAATGTATAACACAATTTCGTAAGAAAGTATGAGTTATCTCCTTCTTTTCCAACGGTACGCTGACGGAAATAATTCTTTTTATAGCTATCAATCTATCCATATCTATCTCTCATCTCTCCATCTATCTAATATTCGATAAATCTATTGATGTATTGATCCATATGTTTATATTTACCTTATATCAATTCATCTTTATATCTATGTATATATTTATCCATCTATCTCTCATCTCTTCATCTGTCGATCAATCTATCTAAGCATCCATCCATCAATATGTATGTCTATAAATCTCTTTCTCTACTACCTGTCCATCTAACTTTATAATATATTCATATATATGCATATATATATATATATATATATATATATATAATTACCTTATATATATACACATACATATATATATATATATATATATATGTGTGTGTGTATGTGTGTTTTACTTAGCACTTTTCTTGTAACGACAAGTGCCAGGAGGGGCAGCTTCTAAAATAGTTATGACGCGCCAGGGATCCGAACCCTCCACACCCCTATTCCGAGGTTGACGCTCTGCCTATTGAGCTTTGAAGCCGGTAAAGAAATCGTGAAACGTCCCTGGCAGGGTCAAAGTCTGGCTATTCTTTTAACTAGCCTATCATCTTACTTACCCCTGGGCGCTTATATGACCATAGCAGTTGCAAGGGCCCTAAAATGCTCAACACACAAACAAACAAAATAAAGAAATCGTTCAAAGTACCGAGTGCCCATGATACAGGTAGCTACCCTGAGAACAGACAAAGGAAAATGGGTGTGGGTGTATAGGACGGCATGACCAGGCTGCTCACAATACCGATTCAGGAAGCCTAATAGACGGACCTCCAATTAACCCTTTTAAAGCTTAGATTGCTTTCTATCAAACTAACGAGATACAGACAGTTGACCGTTTAATTCTTTAATAGACAATGAAGCCAAAAAAAACAAACGGTGTTTACATCAAAACAACTAAACAGTATACATATTATAATAGTTACTTGCCGACAATGTCGGAGAATGATATTCCCTGTAATAGTTGATAAACATTAAAAAAAATGTTTAACATTATCCTGTTTTTATACCACGTAATTTAGATTTAAATGGACTTACTTACATACACAAGCCTGAATTTCAGTTAACAGATTTGAAGCATTCCTGGCATGTTCTTAACCGTTTCAATGCTAAGGTCATTAGATATCAAGCTCTTTAAGATTTGCCTCTTCCTATCCCGGGTTTAATTAGAGTCAGTGGAATGACATAAAAACATATAGAGGTCTAATTTAACTTAGTTTTCAACATTTTCCATATTCAGTTTGGTTTTAATCTGACCCCTCAGTAAGTAAAAAGGTAAATATGGCTGTTTTGTTAACTAACGAAACATACTATCTGCATCTTGGCGCCCTTAGATATATTTAAAAAATGAAACAATAAGATAATAAGATGAAAAAGAAGAACTCCATAGCAACGTCGCGATGCTCTACTCTGTGACGTCCGCGCTATCTATCTCTAATCTGTCCCCTCTTTGGGAAGAAAAAAACAACCTTATCACAAATTGTACTCCATCATTTTCCCAATCTTTTTCTTGTCTTTATAATCCTGTCTCTTCTTTTCAACTTCCCCACCTGTTGTCTCCTTTTCCCACTACTTTATCCTCTGTCTCTCCTCCAATGTTTTCGTTAATGTTTTTTTTATTTTAATTTTATTTGTCTAGTTAGGTTCTTCTATTTCCCCTTTTTCTCTATGTCTAGTTTAATTTTTTTTTTTTATTCGTCTTATATCTTCTTGTTTTTCTTCTTATTCTGCTTCTTTGACTTGTTCTGCTTCTTTGACTTGTTCTGCTTATTCCTGTTTCTGTTCTATTTGTTCCTGTTTTTCTTCTTGCTCTCCTTGATCTTTTTCTTCTTCTTCCCCCGTCCCTCACGCACCCACTATCGAGCCTATCTTACTCGTCTTTTCTTCTCGTCTCTAAACCTTATTAGTGTTCTGCTTCTAGACATCCTATTATCTCGTTTTCTCCCCTTAAGTTAAAAAAACAAACCCAAACAAAACAAACAAACAAACAACACTCAATGGAATCAAATTACAGTAGCTTTGTGTCTGGTTTTAATAATTGTTTATTTGTTTGTTCTCTTCAAAGTTTCATCATCTATCTCTGTGAAACCTCTAAGTTTGGCTGATTTTCAGTGACGATAAAGGCGGAATTCCGCCATTTTGCCCGCCACCAGATTTGTTCTCCTTTTATTATCGTCAAAGTTTAAATGGGATGACAGGGGAATTATTGTTGGTTTTACTCTTATTTCTGAGGGGCCGATGATTTTCCGCCATTTTGAGAATTTGCTGTTCTCATCGCTGGATTTTATTTGTTTTTATATACTATTATTATTTTAGCGTAACTATGATAATCTTACCAACGCTGATAATAATTATATGATCTTAGCAATTTAAATCATAATAAATAACAAGAAATATATATTTGACTATTATTTGCCCTTGTCTTTTTTCGGTTCTTTTACCACAGGCCGAAGCATTAGTGACGATTTTAACAAGAAGATGCAGCAATGGGAAGAGAAGAAGAGCAGAAAATCTGTAAAAGGTAAGATTCCTTTTTGGTTGTCATCTGTTAATGGAGGCGCGTGGCCTAAATGGTAGCGACGCAGCACAGAACCCCGGGGCTCCGGGTTCGATTCCTACCAGTAGCCCTTCGGTTTTATCCTTGGGCAACAAAATTTTTACTCCAATTGCCTCGCCCCTACTCAGGTGTAAAATGGGTAACAATCCACAATTTGGGTTGGAGGGGGGGGGGGGATAATCTGCGATAGTACAGCGTCTTATCCAGAGGGTGGCAGCCGTTTTCATCTGTCCGCTTCACGCTACAAAAGGACTTACTTTACTGTACTTTTATCTGTTAAACCATTAACTTTGTATGTCATATCATACCAGAGGCAGAACTCCCCAGACATGTTGACCCTTTCAATACTAAGGACACTAAAGTCTTCAAGATAAATCAGATTTAATTGAACTGACATCAAAAGTCTGAATTTCACCATGTCTATTTTCCCCCTTTCTTCACTTTGGCATATCATCGTCAATTCACTGAAATCCGATTTATATGTTATAAGAACACGTACACAATTTTCAAGATTTTGCTTGCTTCAATTAGGTTGGAAACAGACCTCACTGTGAAAGGGTTAAGCCGGAGGTTATGTTTTTTATTTGTTGAAGCTACACACGGAAGGCACAAGGGTGCATACTCAGATACGTAATCTTGACAAGAAAATCGATTTTTGATATTCTTTGCATTTGATATATTTGATTGGATTTTAAAATCATCAGTCTAGATTGTGCCCCTTATGTGTTTGTACATTGCGAAATAGTGTTTGGCAATGAATATAAGGCAAACAAAGAAGAGAGAGAAAGAGAGAGAGAGAGAGACAGACAGAGAGAGAGAGAGAGAGAGAGAGAGAGAGAGAGAGAGAAGTTGAGGCGAGCGAGTAAGAAGTAGAAAGAGAGAAGAGAGAGAGAAAAGAGAGAGAGAGAGAGGGGGGTGTTGATAAGTGCTTTGAATCTGCAGCCTAGTTGTGTCTTTCCCAGACAAGCCACTACTCTGCACTACCATACTAGATAGTATGTCTCTATATTACTCACTCACTACTCACAACACACTACTCACCAACTTGCCTCTTTGCCACCTGCATAGAGGCTACAGGGGAAGAACGATCAGAGTCACACTTTTATTGTGGTTTTGAAACAAAAAAGATTTTTGTTTCGAAAACACGTTCTTACATTGTGGTAGCTTTAAGAAAAAATACAAATAACTGTTGATTCTGATCGTTTTTTAGAAATAATATTTGGGGAGGGGGAAAAACATACTGGTTATGATTAATCCATGGAGGACAAAAGCTCTTAACCCTTTCACCGCGAGGTCTGATTCTAACCCAACTGAAATTGGCAAAATATTGAAAATGTACGTGTTCTTATACCAGATAAATGAGATTTCAGTGCAGTGACATATGCCAATAGCCTGAATTTCAGGCTTTTGGCATAATATGTCAGTTCACTGAAATCTGATTTATCTGGTATAAGAACAGGCAAATCTTGAAGGTTTTGGTGTCCTTAGCAGTGAAAGGGCTAACACAGCAAAATGTGGCTCTGATCGTTCTTCCTCTGTAGCCTTCACCTGCTGTCTGGACGTTACCTACTGCAGTTTACTGCTTACCTTTGCTGCAAAGATAATCAGCTGATAATCAGAGCATAGTCATTACTGTTACCGCCGGCCTCCGTTCCCCGCTACGCACTACTCACTGTATCTAATTATAGCAGAGAATGTTAAGTTAAATACACAGTCCCAGTTATTTGTGTGGACCTAGCCACCCCCCCCCCACCCCCAATCCCCGCCTCTCCCTAGCATCTATTTCTGATAGCACAATTGACTGTTGTATAGAACTCCGACCTTCAATATGACCTAGATTATGTTAGGGATTTTTTTTAAATGCAAGAACAGGACGTTTTTTTCTGGTTTATTTAGCTTTTATTTGAGTAAAAATTATGGTAATGGTTACCACATTATGGGAAGGGCGCTGGTGTATCGTAGATTTCTTTCCCAACGCAACAGATTATGTGGCCTCGTAATCCGTTTTATTTTTCACCTAGATTAAGTAAGTAAGGCGAAGGAAAGTAAATTCAAATTGTAAATCCCGCCTAATTAAAAAAAAAGACAACAACAAAAAAAGCAAGAGATAAAATAAACTTGAGAGAGTATGCAGTGCAGAAACGAGACAAAGATTTTCCAGAGTGGGGTTCGAACCCGGGACCCAGCTACGGCACCCATCGCCTGGCCGGCAGCACGGACAGCGAGCTAACCACTTGAGCTATACCTTACTGTCATTATTCAACAAAAAAGCCAGCACAACCCGAATAGGCTTTAGCATTAATCTTAACCGTCCCCTATTTCTGTATTGCGTCGCTACCAATTAAGCCACCGATGTCAGCGCCTCCTTTATCTTCATCGTCGTCTTAACACTTTCAATGCTACAGTTCTTTTCTAAGCTGTTAACTAGATATCAAGATCTTCAAGAGTTGCCTGTACTAATTCGAGATCAATTAGTAATTTTTCATTGGACTGACATAACATTATGGTATTATGCAAGGTCTGATTTAACTGGTACGATAACACATGAGTTTTCAATATATTGCATGTTATGTTTGGTTAGAATTGGGGCCCGCGTTGGAAGGGTTAAGAATGAACGACAACCGTGCACACCATATTACGCCTGGGTGGTATACAGGCTTAATAACAATCAACACCGAGGACTGGGGCTGGGTAATGTTTCTTATTCTGATTTTTTATGTAGTTAATGAGACCGGCTTTAAGGACATAAATAACAATACGCCAAAGTGAAGAGTGAAAGAAGAAAATGGGGGATAATGATAATAATAATGCAATGTTTTTCTAACGCGCTTTACCCCGTTCACAACAGGCTCAAAGTCAAAGCGCAATAAAAATCAGCATGATACGAAGTCGTAAAAATCGTCATTTTAATGGTTGCCGTTCCGCCATGCCCTTGGAAATAGGTTGCTTTGACTGGTTTGCCCGGTGCCAACGTACTGTGGCTGGGCGAGGTATTCGATTGAGCCTTTCGTTTTTCTCTGTCTGCCACCTTAGTATACTAATTCGCCTACAGAGCTTTGTCTTTGATATGACCTAAATAATGTTCAAAAGTATTGTGCCTATGACGTTTTTGCTGAACGGTAATAGCGTAGAATCACGACAATATGTAACATTGTGTGGTTCGCTTGTGGGTTTGTCTGTTTTGGGGGGTTTATTTTTAATTTTTTTTGTTTTTTGTTGGGGGGGGGGGGGGGGGGGGGACCGGGGGGGGTAGGTTGCCTCCCTAGATTCTTGCACTTTTTACTTTGATTTGTCATCATTTTCGTATTTTAAAAAAAAATTACTATTTTAATTCATTTCCACCTTTTTACTTGATTGTGTTACGATCATTTTTATTTAACGCAAAATTTGATCCATTTTACTTATTTATCATCTTTTTTTCAAAATTTACTCATAAATAGATATGTGACTTTCTATTTTTTTTTTATTCGTTGGCAATGCTTTCTCCCCGCCTCCCTCCATCTCATCCACCACCTGATGCTTTTACCCCCTTCTCTCCTCCTCACATCTTTCTCCCATTCTAATGTTATTCCCAACCCAAACCTCCGTTTTCTCCCTAGCCTCAATCATACTCGTCTGAATTGTATTATTAGATACAGATATGATATATTTAGTTTTTTCCCCCTGCCCCACATAAATCCACTCACCGTGTAATACTGTCTCAATAAATGGCACCGACAACTCTGAACAGGATACATATTATATTGCAGGCTTTCTTGTATTTCTAACACGTCAAGAAATTACAGAGCGAATGTAATAAAAACATGGGTATGGTTCTGAGAAAACGTAGATTCTCTCCAAATTGAAAATGGTTTAAATAAATAATATGTAGCTTTTTAAAGGGCGAATTTTAGAATGTAAAATCGTATTATGTATGTTTGTGAGGTAACGTAAACACAAGCATACCTGTTTATCCATCTAAATGGTTGTTGAGATGTATTTGCTGTGTTGAAAAAGGCGTAGGAATTTTGTTTCGTGATTCAGACTTGAGGAACTGCAATAACGTATTACCATAAAAGCTATGCAAAACTGCAGATTTGGATTGTCACATTGCAGAGTGTGTTTGCCTGTGCGTTTGTGTGTGTATGTGTATTAGTACGTATATATATACGTATATTTACGTATATATATATAATATATTATATACAATTCCCATTTGAGGCGGAATTTTTTTTCCGGGACGAGAAAACCCCACTGTTGACCCAGCAGTGATATCGGTACCTGGCTCTTCACACAGCAGTGTCTTTGTCCCGCAAAAAAATTGTAACACGCCTAACAGACGCTAGTTTTGTCCCATGTGTTTCATTGTTTGCTATTGACCAGGGAAAGTAAACCATGTAAAGCGCGATGAGCACTCGATGGATATAAGCGCTATATAAGCCTCCATTTTTTTTAACACTGACAATCATAAGAAATGAGTATGCAGAGCAGATAAGAGACAAAGCCGAACAAATAAGAAAAAAAGTATGTGAGTGTCAAGAGCTGGATTGGAACCCCTGACCTGCCACAGAACCCATCGCCTGGCCGTCAGCACAATATACTATGTTACCGGCGGTATGTTCACTGTCCCTTCATACATTCATTCACCCACTGTCGGTTTACCCATAGCGCGCCTCCATCTGCCTTAACCCTTTCACTGCTAAAAAATCTTCAATACATGCCTGTTCAGGATTTTGGCATATGTCAGTTCAATGAAATCTGGTTTATATGGTAGAAGAACACGTACATTTTAAAGATATTGCGTATAATAAATCAGTACGTATGGGCTTGAATCAGAGCTCGTAGTGAGAGGGTTAAGCAGGCTGTGAGTGTCCGTATCACCACCCCACTCACCCTCGAGTGATCGAGTGGCTGACATGTTATCATCATCGAATTTCACCGATCCTTGTCCGCTATGTTATCCTTCTCTTCATCATCCTACCTCCTTTTGTGGACATAATCTTATT
>JAUEKZ010041841.1:0-17652 GCA_031471865.1 Melibe leonina | reverse complement strand
ACCGCCATTACCACACATTAGTCGCGTTTATCTTCAGCATTGAAGCTGCGACTTGATGGATTGGATTGGATTGGAATTATTTAAAGTAATGCTCCTTTGATCCAGGTCTTCTTTCTTTCTTGTTGGAATTGCAAATAGTGCAGTTGGTCTGAAAAAAAAAAAACAAACAAAAAAAACCAGTTAAAAATATACCATTTAAAGTCTGACAATGTACATGACAGTGCATATCAGTAGACATGGTATCTGAATACTTTTCTAAATAGTATGAAGTCCCTTAGAGTTTATCCGAATTTTTGTTGTGTGAAGTGGACAAGGTGGCAAAAGGACTTCCAAACTCTAGAAAGGAAGATAATTCAACGCAGATTACTTTCTTAACCCAAAAGATGGGTTAGAAGGTACACAGGTGAGTGAGGCAATTAAGATTTAAATTTCCCTTTCCCTGGAAAACCAAACAGCCGTTGGTAACAATCAAACCTGGTCCCTGCTCCATCCCAGGGCTCTACTTTGTTGCTACCAGTTCAGTCACAGCACCTTCCAGAGATTTGCCCCGTAGCTCAATATGCAGAGATCTGTCTCAGAACTGGTAGGTCAGGGGTTTGAATCCCAGCTGTGTCATACCTAAGACATTAAAGTCTACTTTTACGCTGTGACTAGGTGATATATTTGAGTGAACCCTCCATTTATCTCTTGTCTTGAGAGCTTTGCCTTCAAAGAGACATACAATGTGTGTAAAAAAAAGCACTTTCTAGAAACAACCAACAACCAACCAACCTCCCATAGAGGATAAATGTAGGCCACAGTCAAAAATGGATTCCTTACCACAAAAGCAGGCAGGCAGTCTTCATGAAAAGCATGGCGGCAATGGAACACTATCAAGTTGCTGGCAAATCTGATATCTGAAATATATAAAGAGTAATGATTTGGTTAGCAAAGAAATTTAAAGATCTTCTTTTCATACAATCAGACATATTGACATATCGATACATATGGGTTTTTCACCACGTAAATAGCACATCACGCAGATCGGGATCCAGCTCTATGTCTACGACATAATGCAAAACGCCTCTGCAGCCAAACATAATCAATCACCTACCCAGGAGAGAAAATTTGGATTAAGACAAAAGCAAGTAGACGGTGATCAGCCCACCTGATTCAAACCCTAGCTGTGTTATACCTAAGACATTAAAATCAGCAATTTACGTATCAGCTGTCTAGACAGGTGCTTGTCATTACGGTAACAGTGTTAGACCTAATCTAATTGGCCTGGTGTTAGTGAACATACTGTGACTGGGTAAGATATTTGAGTAAACCCTCCACTTCTCTTATCTCTGTCTGGCAGGATTTTAACTTGTCTAGAGAGCTCTACCTTTGATATGACTTAAATTGTGTTAAAGAGGCAACAACAAACCAAGCAGCCAATGACAAGATGGTCAGTAGAAGACCTTACAGTTCTTACCATTCACAGTCAGGACCTGGTTACACACGGGGCAAAACTGTCTTTCTGTGGAAAAAAAAAGGACAAAATTTAAGAAATATCCATGGAAAAATTCAAGATTAAAAAAAAAAAAAAGAAAAAAAAAAGAGGGGGATTACTGCTGGTTTTAAATGCGCTAAAAAAAGAAGAAAAAAACCCCAAAGACCTAAATGATAAAAGATCTCCTTATTGTGTTATTAGAAAACAAAAGGCAAATACCATACTTGAAATTTAAAAAATTACAACAAAGACCTAAAAGTGCAGCCAAGACCTTCCATCCACTGTAAAATATGTTTGCTTACCATCGACAAAAACAGCTCGTTTCTGTGTTCTCATTAACCTTTCCATCAGATTAAAACTATCTGCCACCAAAATCTTCCTGCATCCATCTCGCAAGGAAAGCTGAAAATAAGAAGAGAACCTTGGATTGAACACAATCAATTTCTCCATTATTTGCAAAGTGTCAGCTTAGGTGGCAAGGTTAGTCAAAGCCTACTGTCAAATAGAGTCAGAGCTTGAGATTGAAATCAAAAGCAATCAAATAAAAACAATTCAAATTCAGAAAACCTCACAGCCAGGCCCCCCATCTCCCCGCTGTTTAAAAAAAAGAAAAAAATGTACCTGCAAATTGTAGTCTTGCAAAATTTTCACCAAAGAATCTCGAAGCTGTGGGATTTCCATGCCTTTCTGAATGCGGGAAATGACCTTGATAGGGTCAACATGTGCTCCAACATTTTGTAAGAGGGCAGTGATGAAAACTGTAAAAAAAATCAAATAAGTAAAATTCAAGGGATAGGTAAGTACTAAAAATCATAGGATGAAGTCATAGACCAATAAATACATAATTCCTTACGTGGTTTGTCCATTGCATAGTCAATGAGGTTTTCCCACAGTTCTTCGTCTGCCTGTTCCATGCAGAATTGAATGGCAGCATTGACGTCGTTCAGCCTCTCCATGATCAGCTTCAGAGCCTCGGTCAAGTTGCCCATTCTCCCTGGTGACACCAAGAAAGAAAAGAAAAGAATAATGATGCCGTCAAATCTTTTCATCATGTCAAAAAGCATGACAAAGCCAGAATCTTGCTCTGTGTATGGTTATAAATGAAGTAATGAGACAATATGTGATACGTCCCTGCAGACAAACATAACCAATCCCAGAGCCAGGAGAGAAACTTCAGATCAAGACAACAGTGAGCAGGAGATCAGCCCACTGTGCTGAGTCTTTGATGGCGTTTAGAATAAGACAAAGTTGGTTTTGCTCCTTTGAATTAGTTGCACAACATTTTCTTTCACTTCTCTGTATTAGCTCCTCATTAAAATTCAATGCCAAGTTGTTGCCACAAAAGGTGTACATACTTTACAACTTAACAAATTTGAAGAAATCTACAAACATGACACATACACCCTGTTATGATAAATGAGAATGAGAACTCACCCAGCAGAAAGACTTGCTCCTTGACATAATCCCTGGTCTCACATTCCTCCCAAGCCACTTGTAAGGGGTAAAACTCGCTGCGACGCAGGAATGGGAGCAGCTTGTCCCTGTCATACTCGGCATAGAGTTTGACCAGCTGCCCATGGAACTCGTGTGTGCCCTGCAGGTCTTTCTGCACCAGCTTGTCCAGGTACTGCACATGTAGATAAACAAACAGACAGACCAATGTTAAGATAACACAAAGTTCTAATTTGCACTTGTCACCCTTATATTCCTTGTTCTCACAGGTTCTTTTTTTCTAAACCCAAACTCTCGACTGTATTTTCTTTGCATATTATCATGTAGTTCTCATTTTGCATATTTTTCATCTACTTTTCTCTGTCCCAGCAGTTTGTTTTAGTTTTGATTTCGCCCTCTTATTCCCTCTAATACCGCACCATGCAGTGTCAGGGTCCAGAGCCATGATAGAATTTTATGGATCAAGATTGTGGTGTCTTTGGAGCCTTTTACAAACAAGACATATCTGGTTTTGCTCCTATGAACTAGCCACAGAACATTTTATTTTGCTGGATCAAAAGTTCTCATAATTTCTAGAACGGGATCAATTAAGCAAATATATATATACATCTTCTTTTCATCATCAATATTACATGAGAAATAGTTGCCACAGAAGGCGTACACTACCACTGTTGTACATAAACAAAACATCCTACTGACAAACTCACCACGTAGAGGTATCTGGGAGCCTTGCTGAGTTGGTGCACCACTTTTTCAACCTTGGTTTCAAATATACGTCGTATGGGACAATACAAAAAATAAATAATTAGTTGACTACCATACCATATCATCTTTAACTTATTTTCTCCATATTATGATAAATATCAGCTTATTTGGCCCTACATGCCTCTAATATCAAGCAAAAATACGCTTCACTCATTGCCACGATAAAGAAAAGAAATCTATTTAATTAAGAAAAAACTATTGATTTCATTTCAACTATTTAGAATAAAAATGCAAACAGGGGTGCTGATTCACAGCAACCCCCCCTCCCCCCCCCTTAAAACAACCCTTAATTTTTTTATATTCAGACATCCATTGGAGTAAACTACAATATAGTAATTGTAATATGTCAGCAATACAGAATGAAAAAAATAATAATACAGACTTCCTGAAAACAACAAAAAATTGGTATCCTGGACAATATCAAATACTTCCCAGTTAATTCATCCCACAACACTACCTTTTATCTAAACAGTACAGTCAACTTTGGATATGTCCACATAGCTTAATACATTTTTTACCAGAGTCAGGTCTTTCTTCTTGGTTCCTCCCCCTTCTTCCCATAACATAGGCCTACAGTAGACTTCTCTTCACTTGATTTTTGCATCATTGATTTGTTTTTCTGGTCCCTTGGACATTGGTTTATCCAGAGTCCACTGGTGTATCAAAAGAGACAAAATCAAGGGGAACAGCTTTCTGTTCAAAGAACGCCATTCCTTCATGATCTTTCATATATTGTTAAAGTACAGTCCCTACATTCCTTACAGGGATTGTCTCTGAGTTGTCCAGCAACATTTTTACAGCTCTCGCCTCGTCCAGATCCATCAATTGAATTATTTTGTCTCCAATTTTGTTGTACAGGTTGTGATCATGAATCAACTGAAACACATCTTTGTGGCCCAACCTAACAAGTTGATGGACAAACAAAAAGAGAAACAAAATTAAAATGGATGACCATCATCTACAAGCAAAAAAAAAAAAGAAAGGGGAATGAAGATATTAAAGATAGTCTAATTGGAGCAATACCAACCAAACTCTAACGCTTACAGTCAGATAGGAAGAAGAAAAAAATAAGATAGATTAACTTTATTCCTTCAAAAATTGGAAGTTAGATTGTGCAGTGTCATCAAATCTACACCATTTCTATTCATACATACATCACTCATTATGAAGAATTATAAAAATGATCAATTCCCTTCACATGCACTTCTGTAAGTAATGATTTGGATACATAATTAGTTCATGAATAAAGAAGAAAGTATTTAAATTGGAAGCTTTCCGCTCAATCAATCCTTACCCTGAAATATTTGGTTTGCATCGCTCGTAATTCTAAGCAGATTTTCAGAAAAGTCGTTGCATTTACAGCTTCATTTTCTTCTTCTAATTAACTGACTGACTCGACTGGACCGAGTATTAGGGTCAGTGCAATACTGTCAGCTCTCATACTCTGCAAAATTAACAGTTAGTTTTACGCTTTTATGAAAATTAAAGAATTATAAACAATTTTTTAGAATGTACCTGTTATACTGAGGGGGGTAAAACCCTGAGAAAAAAATCTTGTGAGCTCACAATGATATATATTAAACAAAAGCTTTTCTTTTTCTCAAAAAATGTCTAAGGACTAATAAAGATTTTACCTCAAATAAATCCCAAGAGCCTTGTCATAAGCCTTCTGATGTGCATACCTATTGGACAAAAAAAAAAGAACCTTGAGAAAACAGTAAAAATATAGAGTAGAAATGAAAGTCATCTAAAGAATGAAGCAGACATTATAGATCTCAATCTGAACCCAAAAATGTAGGGAACAGTAGAAATAACATGAATAAAATTATAATCTTAAAAATGTAACACATACAAATGCAGCAGTTTATTAATCTAGAAAATATGATAAAAGCTAATGTACCTTCATGTACCTTAATTGAGATCCATTTTCAATTTGTCTATTATTCAATACAGACCTTCTATCATGATAATATAATTTGACTCTTATCATAAGATGAGAAAGTGACAATTTTCCATACAATTCTTTTTAAAAGATGAAAAAATGACAACTTTCTATATAATTCTTATAAGATGAGAAAGAAAATGACAGCATTCCACATAATTCTTTATATAAGATGAGAAAATTACTATATTCCATACAAATGACAACATTCCACATCATTCCTACAGTAAGATGAGAAATGACAATATTCCATGCAAAATGGAAACATTCCATAATACAAATGACAACATTTTACTCACAGCTGGCCCAGACTCTGTAGCAAAAGCTGCGGGTTTTTCTCTTTGTCTAGACGCCCCAAGATGGCATTGATAATTGACTCATTATCGTAGAGTTCTGAAGGCCATTCTTTTACCAGTTGGTAAAAATGCTGAAAAAAACCCCCCCTAGAGAATGAGTATTCTATTTGAATTACAAATCCATTTTTTTCTTGCTATATATTTTTATCAATTTGTATAATACAAAAATTATATGTTTTAAATGAAGTGACAATGAGATGTGTGAAACTTAATTATTTCCCTTACTAGGATAAATAAAATATATCTTATTCAATATTCCATAACTTATTTTTTTATGTTTTTATCGACCAGTATCAAATTTCAAATGCATTTCACAGCTGTTGACAATGTTATAAAGAAATAAATACCTATTCCACAATTGCAGCTTAGTTAACTGTTCTGAACATCCTATACTATAGAATCGAGGGGAATTGTTGACATTTTTTATCACAAGATATATGCTAGTGAATGTGTTAGCTTATATTGAATGCACATAAAGCATAATTGTGAATTGGTTGCATTCGACTGTTGAACCGATCTGCGCTAGACATCAGAACAGAAGACATCAGGGAACAGGAGTAGAAATCATGACATTGTTTGAGGGACTTTTTATTGATATTTTCCATGTTAAACACCAGATAAATACTATACACCCCTTGGATTCCTCTTACTCTCACTTCAAGATGTGGTATGAACATATTTACACTTTGATACAATTATGAAGCTCCTTATGTCAATGAACAGATGCTTTTACCTCATAGTCTGTGGTCAGGAAAGCATTGAGGACCATTTCATAAATGGCTGGGTTGAGCCTGGGTTCGTTGCGAGGAATGTAGGGAGCAATTGCCTGTATGAATTCAAAGTAAAAAAGAAATGTTTAAAACAATCAAGATTTGCAAATGCAAACCATTCAGTATTACCTAGCTTAACTGCTATTCATCCGATTAAAATCCTTATATGCTGTCAAACGAGAAAAAAAAATCTGTTCTCAAAACAAAAGAAAGTCCTACTGGCCCACAGAGCCTGAACTTATCCCTATTTCTGTAGCATAAATGATCTGAATGAACAGGAAGCTGGTCTATTACAGATTTTACACAACACGAATTACATTAGCGTTAACTTACAGTCAGCTGGTTGATTTTGGCAAATTTGTAGACTTCCTCTTCCCATAGCTCTTTCTTCTTGCCAAGTATTTTCACACACAATCTGCCGGCTTCATCATAGCACTGTTCTTCTTTCAGGTAGTCCAGATAGGCGCGTCCAATAGCCTGAAACAGTCATCCCCAAACATTCCATAGATTTTCCAAAGAAAACCTAATCCGATTGCAAAACTATCAAACCTAACTCATTAAACAAGATTTAGGGCAGCATATCGTTTTTTGTTTTTGACAAGTGATAACTAGCTATGTATGGACATGCATACCTTTCAGTGCATACAGATTCTTTAGTATTAAAAAAAAGTTTAAGTAGGTCAACAGTTAAAAGTAAAAAAATGCATTATTTATCCCTGATTGGCAATTACAATATAAAAGTAAATGTAAGAGCTACGCGTAAAGATACAACAAGAATTAGTATTCTACTATCATAAAACAATTATGTGTAGATGAAATACATGTGAAAGGTCATATCATAGTATACGTACAGATTTATTCCATGAAGGTTATCCCATGTTGTAACCTGAACTGTCAAGGTGATTTATCATGTTGAAAAATTAAGTTTAGATAGACTACAAACTTTCAAGATGATACTGGATGATTATCATTAGCGGTCAACAATTACAGCTAGTAAATTTTAGTGATTTTGAAAATAAAATCTTCCATTTCCCACAGAAACTACAGCTACTAATACTATTATTACTTTGCACTTTGAAATAAGACATAGATCTGGGCTCTGATACTGCATGATGCAAATTTAAGGGGTGAAAAATAAATCAAAACAAAACAAAAAACGTTCTACATACCATGAAATTTAAAGGTAGACAATAACTTACAAAATAGGAATGCGTTTTCAATTCTTTGCAATGCTCCGCTGCTGCAATCATGGCTTCCTGTGTAGGGTAACAAAGCAAATGGATGACATCAGAAATAAGTAGAATTGACTAATCAACTGTTCAAAATGAATTAAATGGAAACAAAATTGGATATAATCATCTCAATTTAGATGTAATTACAGAACCTTGAAATTTATTTTTATGAGTGAGAAATAGAACATTAGAAAATAATTCTTGTCCTTTATGTTGCTTGTAAAACTGAAATCCATCCCTCACAGGAACTTTTTACTATTCATTTATGTGAATACAATTAGATTACATTTTTCTGATCACAATAATGAACGTAATATATTATAAAGGTACAAAATGCTCTCTTTTGTTTATTGAGAATTTTAGAACACTATCAACTCCTAAGGTCTTATCAGTGCCCAGGGATGGGCTATTTCAAGATATATTTGACAGAGAAATGATTTTCAAAGGAAAAAAATAACATCTCTCAAAAAAAGTTTTACGAATACTTTGTCTACCATACCTCGTATCTCTCATGCTCCATTAACCACGAGATGTGGTCATCCTGGTCTCGTAGCCGTGCCACTACCACATCCTTCGGGCTCACAATAAAGTACAGGTTCTCCTCCGCAATGCACTCTATATCACATTTTATTACATCCAATGAAATAATACTTTAAAAAATGCAACTTAAGATATACAAAAGGGATTTAAACAAATTTTGAATAAATCATATAGATTGTACACATTTTTAAATTCTGTTTTAAAGATATTGCTTTAAGTTATCTTTACAAAAAAAAAGAAAAGAAAGACAAGATTTTAAATAGAGTCTATCATGCATTCCTCGTCGTCATTGAGTCTTCGTCCCAACTTGTATTGTCACAAAAGACGGAATATCTGCATAGTACTGCATTCTTAAACAGGAGTTCTTATATGTTTTTAGTTTTCCAAGTTGTTGACAATAGTATATTGAAATAAAACAGTCCTTCAAGAACTTCTTACCCAAATGGTAATCGTTAGATCTGTACTCCTGAAAGCCTCGAATTGTCAAAGCATCGTTTGAAATTTCTTCAAATTTCTTCATGTGAGGCTCCAAGATCTGAAGATGCGGACGGCAAGCCTGATACCTTCCTCCCTGTCAAAATTTGAAATAAGATAAAAAGCTTTAAGCACCAAAATGAAACCAGGTTACCTAGACTCTCATAATTTTCTAATCTACATCTATAAAAGAAACTGTGTCTGTCTATATGTGTGTGTGTGTGTGTGTCACTGAGCTGCCTCCTGGTCCCTACAGGTCAAGTTAGCGATTGAAACATATATGTTTCCTTATATTCATATACTGCCGCAGAGCAAGAAGTTGAAATTTGTCAGATATTTTCAGTGAAGCTGTATCAGGGTTGCTAGTATTAATATAATTGATTAGTGCTTTTACTTACATTTTTTTCACCTAACTATTTTATTCTTCTTGACTTAAGTAATCCCTGAAAATGAGCTCTTGAAATATTTGAGAGAAGCTTCATAAGATAGTTTGCAATGAGGCACCAACACCTACCTCATGAGCATCTTTGGGTTTGTCATAGGAAAGGACAACCAGGTTGGTTGCCAGTGGGGAAATGCCGCAGATATAAAAGTCTGTGGTGAACATTGCAGCTATGAAAGAAAAAAAAATTATGAATTCATCAATTGCAACATTCTCTTGAAATCATTGTTGTTCATAATGTTCGGGGCTAGGGGCCGCCAGGAATCGTCTCAGAATCACGATTCTTCCTGCGTCGATTCTCTGCCACTGAACCGTGGCAGCTCTAGATTCTCTCATCTCTTCCAATTTGAATCCTCGTCGACTCGATTCTCCGCGATTCTAGGTCAACCCGAAATCCAGGAATTGATTCGCCCACTTTACTGGACACCCCTTTTCTACCTGCATGGAAAATCTCCAATACAGTTGGACCTAGAGACTATGAAAATAGTAGGCTATTTCTATTCTAATCTTAGAAATAGATAAAAGATTCTTACTGATTTCCACGAATCTGTTTGGTAAATTATCCTTCATATCCCCTTTGCTTTGATCTTTTACGACACAAATCTAAAGGAAAAAAAACAATATAAAAAAAAACATGAAAAGATGAAGGATCAAAATTTGACCCCAAAAAATATATTTATACCCCAAATATTATAATTATATTGAATTATATCATATTTAGTTGAATAATATTAAATAAACACAGAATGAGAATGAACATCAACAACAGCAAATTTAAAGAAACCAAACAAAGATGGAAAAGAGAAACAAATAAGATCATGAATGAATTGAAAGTTCTATTCCTAAAAAACTGTGTACATACGATAGACACTGTAGCAATGGAAAAACAACAGGCCCCAGGCAGCATGAAAATGTGCAAATTGGTGAAAAACATAAAACAAAACAAAAGCAATAAACTAATCATAACAGACGACAGTGGAAAAACGATTTGTGATGACAAAACAATAAGAACAAGAATGCAATCCGTTTGACAAAATAGAATCAGTACTTGACACACCCATCACTGAAGAAGATTTTAGCGTGGCAATTGCCCACCTGAATAAGAATAGAACAGCGGGACCAGACACCATCAAGGATGAAGAGCTAAAATGCTAAAGCCAACAACAGCAACAAACAGGAACAAGCATATTCAACAAAATGTTAAAAAAAAAACAACCCCCAAAGAAATAGACATCAGGAAACTAATATTGTTAAATAAACTAAACAAGAAAAAAGACCTCTAAAGAGCCTCCGGGCCATTGTTTCATTGTCCACCTTTAATTAAGAAAATATTGAGCATCATAACACTTAACAGAATTGGACCAAAAGTAGAAGAACATTTATCACTTTTTCAGAGCAGATTCAGAAAAGGAAGAAGTACAAGCATTATCGCTTGGTCCAATCACTAGATGAAAGCTCAGACAGAGAAATACAAAGCAGAATTTACAATTTTATGCATAGACATAAGCTCAGCATTTCATACCATCTGCAGAAGCAAAACCCTAAACATATTAGAAACTTTCCTGGAAAAAGATGACATTAAACTTGTTCAAGTACTTTTGGCTACCATGACTCTAATTTTCACACCTGGAAAAGAAAGCACCGAAATCAGCATCTCACTAGGAACACCAAAGAGAGACAGTCGGGGCAGGAAACACCTAATAAAACATACTTGGAGTATATTGGCCGAAAACAATGAAAATGAAGATGTATACGAACACAGCAGAAGACATACGATCAGTGACACAAGCAAGAAACACAGATGGAACCTCCTAGGCCACTCATTAAAATGGGACAACTACATTCCTGCCCAAACAGCAAGGGAAGAATATTTTTTAAACGTCTGCAAGAAGTACATGGGCCAAAAATCCACATCAACGCTGAATCAAGACCTAACACTCTACAAACAACATATAGAAACAGCAAATATTTTGCCAGAACACCAACAGACAACAATCCCTCATCAACAACAGTTGCATTGTACTAGATTGTATTATATCGTATCATATTGTATTATATATTGTAGTATTATATTATATACAGCATTATATTAAATTATATTATATTATACAGTATCAATTAATAAATTATATCATGTTATATAGCACATTATATTACATCATATCATATTTTGTTATATTATGTCAAATTATATTATACTACAAAAGGAATATTTTAGGGTTGAGTGAGTTAGAACTGTTTGTAACCTTGATGCGATCTCCCCATCCAATCAGCAAAGTGCGAGGGTCTCTCCAAACCAGGTGGCAGTTGTACATCTCTGGTCGCAGACTGACACACAAACACAAATGAAAATAGATCACACCTTTTACAAGAGGATTAATTAATGGCTTCGATAATCTAAACTGGATGATGATGATGATGATGATGAGTACAGGTTTGAATAAAGAAATCATTACACCAGACAAAGGTTTCAACAAGAGGAATGAGTGGGGAGGTGGATGACAATGAAACCTTAACCTATAATAATCTTCTATAAATAATGAGTCATTATGCAAATGCAAAATAATATAAATAAAACATGAAAACTATTTTCATTCACATACTCATGATCCTTGTCTATCTTGGTGATGGTTGATTTTGTGCTGAAGTCAAACACTTTGACACCCTGAGAAATTAGGAAGATAAAATTTGCAAATAGAAGACCACTATATATTACATGTTCACTAACTGTTGTTCAAATCGAGTGACTGATTAGTCCACTACAAAACCAAAAATATTTCTGAGTAAGGTCTAACATTGTATACCTAAAGACGAGATAAAACAAGATAAGTTAGAATTGATCAATCCCTCACTGGGAAAATTGTTTTAAATATTATTTTACATGTACATGCACATAATGAATCAAAATAAGAAAAAAAGTACATATTTGGAATAGATCAGATGGTCAAAAATTTGTTAGGAAACGAAGTAAATAACTAAATAGATATATAGATAATCGAATAAATAAGTAAATAAATAAACCCTATGTGGTTTACCCGGTTGTTGGCCCATGCAATGAAATCTCCTCGCCATTTGATATTACGGATCGGACCCTCTCCTTGGTGAATCACATTCATTTTATGCCGACCGAGAAAGAAACTTGATTTCTCATTGAGTATCATCTAAACATGGAACAAAAGAAAAGTAACCATAATTAAGAAGAGGGAGAGAGCAAAGGAGGGCAAGGGGAAAGCAAGTGAAAAAGAAAACTTTTATCTTCTCTTACTCTTAGCATGTTTAGCATGGCTTTGCAAACTTTGAACTGTGGAGTATTTTTGTTATTGGTTATGAGCACAGAATAACTTGACCAAGCTAACTCCATTGGTTGGTCGGAAGAAGAGCTTTTGTACACCTTATCTGCCTTGTGAATAAGTTTATGTCCTCCCTTTTCAGGTTCGCAGTTTCAAGGTCTATGGCCTGTTGGATAACGTTAAATTTGGAGGTCATCCTGGCTTCGTTGTCACCCTCTGGAAAAATGCATTGCATCCAACAGGCAGCTGGTGTTCATCCTGTGTGTTATATAGTTGATGTCACCAAGAGATGCTATTGTCTAAGAGCCCTAAAGGATATAGGTAATATGAGAGCACTGTTCATTTTGACTTTTACTTTAACCCTTTCACAGCAAGGTCTGATTCTAACCCAACTGAAAAGCGCAAAATCTTGAAAATCTATGTGTTTTTCTATCAGATAAATATAAATCAGATTTCAGTGAACAGACATGTGCCAAAAGCCTGAAATTCAGGCTTTTGGCATATGTCAGTCCACTAAAATTTGATTTATCTGGTATAAGAACACACAAATCTCAAAGAATTTTGTGTCTTCAGGATTGAAAAGGTTAAGGCTAAGATGAATGAATATTTGGCACTCAAATGACTGCAATGTGGCAGCTACCTTTTCATCCCCTGTGACATAGCAACGTGAACTTCCTGCCCTGGAATAGTTTGGGTCGAGTGCAATGGCCTTGACAGGACGGTCAAATGTAACCACCTGGTTATTTTCCGTGGCATATAACCCTGTGATTATCACCTGAAAGAAAAAATAAGCAAAAAATTATAATAGTATTAATAAAAAAGAAGCTTTTTAAAAATCGACATAAAAGATGCTTTTAGATCTAAACTCAGTGTTATAAAAATATAATGGCATGGGAAAGTATGAGACTAGAGAAATACATGCAGATTGCTAAGCATTATTCTTCCCAACTATGAGACAACAGAAACTGTATAAATAACATGAGATTACAATGATTTTTCTTAATTACATTGCATATCATGAAACCCACAGAAACTAATTGACGAAACCTGTGAGGAGAGCTCATGATTAATCATAATTTGAATTTCAAACACAACTGATGAAAAACAAGTGGTGCTAATGAGACGTACCCTTCCATCGTCTGAACAACTTGCTAAATAGTCTCCATTATCATCAATACTGATTTGGTTGACTGTTGTAGAGTGCTGGAAGAAGAAAGAAAAAAAAAGTTAAAGATTCAGGTACTCCTTCATCTATGATTTACATCAAGGTAAGATCAATCCAAGGTTCAGGTAGAAAGAAAAGGTAAGATGAATATGCCCCCCCCCCCCATCCCCCCAAAAAATGTCACTGCAAACATGCAGATAATAATTTTTTGCTTTATTCCGCTCACATCCCCACCTTAAGAACTGCATAATGCAGTGCCAGGGTTCAAGTACTGTGAGACTTAAAATATAAGTTAAGATGGGTCTAACAGCACGAACACAATAAGGAACAGATAGGAGAAATTGAGGATAATATGGCAGTTTTAAAGAAGAGTTAACATGCAAATCAATAATACTTAAAGGTAACAAACCAAAACTCACGGCTGTAATTTCCTTGTCTGATATGTTGTTTCCAATGTGATCCAGGATGTGAATCATGCCCCAGTGCGTCCCAAGGGCAAGGAACTGTGAGAAAGATCATAATATAAGATACATATAAACACAAACCTCTGTCATATTTCATACCACAATTCTCACCAACCACAGTTGTTGCCTGTAGAACAGATTGACAAATATACAAAAACGTTTTTAAAAAAACTTGTTATATAATACCACCATCTGCCCACAACTTTCCAGAACATTTCTTCTCCTTCTTCTTCTTCTTCCAATTAACTGACTGACTCGGCTGGGCTGAGTATTACTGCCAGTGCGCATTACAATGTGGTTGATTACAGACCTCTTAACTCACTCAACCCTAGATTCTTATTGCTGGATTGCACCTTCTACCTAGACCTAGCACAAGTACAAAAAAATTAATGATGATTTGGAAATTTCATAAACTACAAACAATTCTGTTTATTTTTAGTACACATAAAAAATGAAAGATGTAAATGCAACTTTTCTGAAAATATGCAAAGAACAAGGATCACCCAGTGTTACAAACTAAATATTTTGGGGTTAGCAATGAGTGAGTAAAACTCTTAAAGCATTTTTAATATTTTTTTTCTCGTTTTTTAATTTAATGCAATAACTTATTGGGCCTTTCTTAAAGTTATATGATGAAACATATTTTTAAAGGTTTCGATGTTGTTTATAAACTTTGCGGTTGCAGACAAGCTGTTCCATAACATTATAGTGCTAGGAAAGAAGGAATGAAGATGACTATCAATATTAGATTGAAGTAGATTAAGCATCTTATAGCCTGATTGCCTAGTTTGTCTCTGACTCAAACTCCGCTGGTACTGGTCAATTGGAATTTCTATAAGTCTGTTTAGCCCTTTGTAAAATATTGTTATCTTAGTCCTGGCTCTCTCCTCTTGGAGTGGTAACCATCCTAAGTTCTTCATATTGATATTTGTTGAGCCTGAAATAAAGGAGTAATTATTAGTTACATATCTAGCAGCATTCTTTTGCACTTTATCAATTTATTCAATTTGATTTTAACGGTGTGGATCCCAAACTGTGCAACCATAATCGAGTACAGGTTTGACAAATCTTTTATAGCATTTTTCTTTGATATATTTTGGACAGTTGGATGTATTACGTTTAAGAAAAGTAAGAATGGCATTTGCCTTTTTACATATTGAATTGCTCTCCTCTTTCCATTGCAGTTTACTGTTGATTCCTACTCATAGATATTTTGCATTCTTTGTTTCTTTTACCATTTTGTCGAGAATAAAGTATTTTTCTTGTATTGGGTTTAATTTGTTTGTTATTTTTAGCACTTGGTATTTTTCTGGATGAAATTCCATTTTCCATTTTTTCTCCCACTTCTGCAAAGAGTTAAGATTGTCTTGTAAAATCTTACAATAATTTTTATCGCTTATTCTGCTATATATAAAAAACTGTCATCTGCAAATAGTCCTAGTTCAGTCCCTGGTGTTAAATCTAATTTACGATTTGCAAAATGAAATAAGTTCTAGTTATACTTTAACCGCCAGCCTCAATTTTTGTCATTACCTTACAAAACCAAAGCAGACTTAATTATTTCTCAAATGCACACAAAACACTTTGATCCCTTGGTCGATAGGTCAATCAGAAGTTGAAAGCACTCCCAGTGGTCACACAGACAGTGAGTTCTTTAAAATTTCTTATCATCACGATATTGCACTACACATGGCATTTTAGCTGCATTGCTAGATTGCTAACTTTATGTTTTCCCAACACTTGGCAGTGTCATAAGTTGCAAAGAAAAGGCTGATGAGTCCAGATTGTGCATTTAAAAGTTTTTTTTTCTATACCCTCTATAAAATACTTTTACTCTTAACTCTTAACATCAAGGACCAAAAAACCTCCAAGAAATATAACCCAATACATAACAAACCTTTGTATGAACAGCAATGCAACTGGCAGCATCTCTACTCAATATTGTTGTCAAATCATTTGAGATTCTCTCATACTTCAACTTGGGTTCAACATTCTGTGACAATAATATAATTTTTAAGAACAATAAAACCCTTCAGTTTTAAGTAGGTCTTAATTCGTGTGATAGGTACTTCAATTCAAATATTCACATATAGAATTTAAGATCATGAGAAGGAAAACAACACAGTTAAAATTATTTATAATATACAAAGAGATTTTTATTTTACTTTCTGACATTTGAAAATATAAATATTTCTTAATCAAGGTAAATTCTTTTTTCATTTGAATCCATCTAACACATTATTAAGGACAATTTATAGTCAAGTGTGGAGCACTAAAGTAAACAAAGAGGATAATCGGCAGTGCCAATAATAAACCAAACAAATACAAAAAAAGCAGAAAATTTCAGACAGATCAAATTATATACAAGTTAGACATCCGTTACCAACGTTTATCAGACACAGACAGGCATACCGGTATATATATGTAAATTTTCATTAAGAAAAAAAAGGAAAAAAAAAAAAGAGGCTAAACATATAAAACCTAGGAACACAGAGACAGGAATCTCGGCCGAGCTGACCGCTCATTTCATGGAGGTTGGTTTGACCTCTCGTCGTTCATTCGTTTCTCGTCTTGGCAGTCTTTTTTCTTTCTCATGGCGGCCAATTCAAACAAACTTGCCTCTTGTTTCATTTCCTCTTTCACTCATCAGTTGGTTAATAAATTTGTGTATCATTCCTTTCTTCATTCATCACATTGGATTTTATAAAAATGTCATAAAATAATATATGATCTGCACTCTAAGACTGCTTTTGTTTTCATGTGATTTCTAAACTTTCGTTACAAGTTTTGGAACTGTGGTTTGTTACTCGATTGTCTAGAGACAGACTGTGGCTGCAAACTGCAGTTTTATTATTTTATCAGTTCTTTACTTGTTTCAGAATGGGCAGGAAGTCCTGTGTGTATAATTGTAAGAGTGGGTATGGCCGTGATAAAAGTGGTATGAAGAAGTCTTTCTTTAGATTCCCTAAAGACCCTCAGGAAACACAAAGATGGGTAAAAGTTTTACCAAACAATCTTATGTCCACAAAAAATACAGACAATAGACAACATGACTGTGTGTTCTCTTTCATCATCATTATAATTTCTTTTTTTTCTTCACCTTCTCTGCTGCAACAACAATCAGTACCACCACTATCACCACCACCCACTACTACTGCTGCTACTACTACTTCTATTGCTACTACTTTTACAACTACCAGTACTAGCAGTAGTTCTACCACTAGTACTAACCACTACTACTACTTCTTCTTATTACTACCATTACCACTACTACTCCTACTACTAT
>JAUEKZ010041730.1:0-17652 GCA_031471865.1 Melibe leonina | reverse complement strand
TATGAATGGAACAAGTCTGTATGAATGGAACAAGTCTGTATGAATGGAACAAGTCTGTATGAATGGAACAAGTCTGTATGAATGGAACAAGTCTGTATGAATGGAACAAGTCTGTATGAATGGAACAAGTCTATATGAATGGAACAAGTCTGTATGAATGGAACAAGTCTGTATGAATGGAACAAGTCTGTATGAATGGAACAAGTCTGTATGAATGGAACAAGTCTGTATGAATGGAACAAGTCTGTATGAATGGAACAAGTCTGTATGAATGGAACAAGTCTGTATGAATGGAAGAAGTGAAATGACAAATCAATTTTCTATTCATGCTCATTTATTATCGTCAAAATATTTCTCACATTCAATATATATGACATTAGATATTTTCATCTTAAAAACAAATTTTCCATGAAATTTCTACCCCACATTTCAGTTCAGTACAGATCAAGTTAACTTTTCTTTGTTCATAAACAGGTTGGTTGTTGAACAGAAATGATCAAAATAATTTCTTGGAAGAAAAAAAAGAGTGGAAACACAGGATAAGGAGATGCAAGAAATACACATTTATTAATGAATCAGCAGAATTTTTAAAAACATAATGAAAGGATCTGAAAAGATTAATCTCTGTTGGATGAAGAAATGCTACAAATGGGGCAATGGGACATGTCATGTGATATATCCCTGCAACTAAAAATAACCAATCAAAGAGCCAGGAGAGAAACTCTGTATCATTTTTTAAAAGAAGCAAGCAGATGATTCTTTGACGGCTTTTATAAACATTTTTTTTTTTAGCTTATTACTTTCAATTCGCCATAAAACATTTTCTTTGCCTCTGCATTACCTGCTCATCAAAATTCAATGAGAAAGTATAGCGTGTACCCCATGTAAAATATTGAAAAAAAAATTTAAAGCAAGGCCAAGCAAATTTGAGATCAGAGAAAATATTCATAGAACTAATCTCTTTAAACTTTATAAGGGCTAAAATTAAGTATAAATGACAGTACATTTTTTTAGCACGATCACTCAAAATGATTGATACAAAAATTCCCTTTGATTATTTTAAAAACATGTTCACTGAAAATGAAGTGATAGTGATGTGACCATGAATAGCATAATAATTAAACAACTCCAGTTTACAGTATCTTTAAAAGATAAAAAATCTGTTCCCAAAGAATTACGTTTGCAAGAGCACTTAACATTTCAATGAAGAGAATCTCTTCTAATCCATTATCATATTGGTTTTTAATCTCAGCTTGTAATGCTAGTTTCAGGTTGGCGCCAATGAGAAAGTGATTTTTGTGCTTATTGACATTAATACATAATATTCATTTACCATGGATGAAAAGTAATCACAAAAATATCACGTTTATGCAAAATATCATAGAAAGTTTTGCTGAATACTGAGGCATGCAGGCAGTACATGTAGGTATGTTACAACTACAACATCATCAAAGTACAACACATTTGTAGGTCGCACACTTGAAAAATTGGAAGACAGGAAGATTTTACAGTAACATTTAATATGCATATGAAACATTACTTAACTCTGGATTTTTTTTAAACATATCATAATCACATTTTTTAGAAAAACTGGCTATTTCATCAATCTTTTTAAAGATATAGAATACTATGTGTAAACTATCTTTATGTTTGTGTTTTTTTAGAGTTTTAGGGCTCTTTCCTCTGCTAAGGTCATACAATGCCCAGGAGTAAGAAAAATCCTTACAACTAGCTCTATTTTTCAAGATCTGAAAACAACCAAGATATACTTAAACTAAAATCAATTAAGATCTTTATAGAGCATGACGACACTTCAATTCATTCATAAACCAGACAATTGTGTAGTAAAACCAAACAAAAAATTATTTTTAAAAGATAAAGTAGGAAGTGACAGATTATTTAGCCATATTGCACACATATAAAGTGTTTTCTTTAAGATTGAAAATGAAAAATGTTCATTTACAAACAATATAAATACAAGTTGGCACCATTGGATAGAAGGATTTAATGAAACAATAAGTTGAACATGACCCATTATGAATATGAAATGAATAATAATAATTAAAAAAAAAAAAAAAGACTGCAAAATGTTTCAGCTCAAAAGTAAAAAAGTATTGCTTCTGTCCCTCAATAAAATATACAGTATACAGTTACCTGTATCACAAAACAACTGGCCGCAAAACTGGATATATCAGCTCGGACGAGAGAATTGGTATAAACTCTAAGACACTCGTGAAAAGATGATGTGACCAGAAGTTCTGAATATATCTTAGCATGGTAGACTTGTCCTTTAAGACAAGAAAGGACACTACAAATATTTGGAAAAGAAAATGATGACTATAGATACGCATACACCTCCCCCGACCCCCCCACCCCGCCCTCCCCCATCTGTCAAAAAAGCATCAAAGAAAGAGAGACCAACATAAAGAGAATGGAGGTGAACACAAGGTCAAAGTTCTATGACAAATGAACTCAAATGAGAGGAGTGAGTGAGCTGAAAATACAAAAAATGTGGTTTGTGAAAAGTAAACTACAAATAGTAATAAGAGGATTACAAAAGAAAATGAATATAAGTGCTATCAAAGCACCAGAGGAAAATTATTCAACTTTGGTAACATAATGATGAGTCTTGAGAAAATATGAAAATTTTTAACCTGATTGTAACTCTTGATCTCCAAAAGAAAACAACATCTGTCGATGTGTAAGTAAACCATTTGTTTCTCTCTTGTCTTATTTGTTTTAACTCATAGATAAATAATTTTGGAACAACTTTAATTCTAAACAAGTCAAGTTTTTTCAAAGTGTGCATTTTTCCCCCATTTTTCTCATAAAGTTCGGACTATTTATGTTGCCTTGTAAATTCAGTATGGTACAGTAAAGGTTTTCTACCTCACAAAAAAATCTGCTTATTTTTTTAAATATACTAAAATTCACTCTGGTCAAGCAAAAAGCAAGCAGGTGATTAGCCCACTAGACTGTGTCTTTGATGGCACTTAACATCAAGAAATTTTTGGTCTTGCTCCAGTTACCCATGCAACATTTCTATTGCCTCTGTGGTACCAACCAATTACTTTTCAATGAGATGTTGAACCACATTTGTTAATTTATTAAGAGTTTTAGGGCGCTTGCAACTGCTATGGTCATATAAGTGCCCAGGGGTAAGTAAGATGATAAGCCAGTTAAAAGAACAGCCAGACTCTGACCCACAGGGTGGAAATAAATTCTGGAGACAAGTTGTAACAACTTAAAACAACATAATGAATAATACCTATTGTTCAACTAATTACATAGGTTATTGATTTCTCTCAAGTTTAAAATATGGTACAACAACTTTGGTATATCGCTCATGATCCAATCATGAGGCAGCCAGGGCTCTACTCAACTTTTTTATTAACCATAACAAAAGACAATAATAGTTTTGATGATGATGATCTATTGCAAAGGAAAAATTTAACTTAATAGCATATAAAATGATGATGATCTATTGCAAAGGAAAAATTTAACTTAATAGCATATAAAAGTGACTAGAATTCATAACCAAAGAACATATAGGAAAAATAACAAATACACAAATACACATGATATCTAAAAATAATATGAGTAATAAATGAGTAATATAAAGGCGCCTTATCCATTGTGATGAGTAACAAGCAGGTTGGCCAGTGTCATGTGGTTTGAAGTGTTCACATTGATGCTAGTGTTAGTGTGTGCTTAACATTTGACGTCAATGCCTGCTTGTCCGAGTAGCATTAATCCGGAAATAAAAATTGCTATCAGGGATTTTAAATTCTTTTGGATTTTCATCAGTTTTGGCTGAAAAGAATTGTTGGATTCCGTTATGATGTGTATTTTGACAAAATAAAAATTGGAATTCAGGTGAGATAAACAAAACAGAAACGGAAAAAAATAAGAAAACCATTTTAGTTTTTACCCATGCAGCATACTGGTAAGCAGTGTAAGCTTGACATAAAAACCATTTACTGTCAAGGTCAGCAATCTCACCACTGCGCATTACACTCACTTCACAATGTCAGGGTCATAATCAATCACAATGTCAAGGTCATAATCAATCACAATGTATGTAATACTGGATTTCATATCTCTTTTCATCAAAAATAAAACAACCCAACACTCCCCTCCCTCACCCCCTCCCCTCCCCCCCCCCAAAAAAAAATACAGTAGTGGAAAAAAATATAGTGACATTTTTTTCCTTACATAGGATAATAGAGAGACTAAATAAATAATTTTGTTTATAGTTATCACACACACACAAAAAAAGACCTGGTTAAAAAAAAAGCAAACAATCTTTAACTAAAAAAAAACCATTAAAAAGAAAAGAATAGGTATTATCAAACCAGTCGCAGTTATACATCAGCTGAACATGACAGAACTGTAAGAGCATGAAATGACAGGTAGCATAAAATGTTATAATTTTAATTCATATCTACACAATCATGCAGTCTGTGGTTGTCACATTTCTTTATTTGTTTGTGTGCAGGTGGAGGCTAAAAGCGTGTCACTGCAGCGTGATGCTTGACAAAAGTGATGGCAGACAACTCCTTGCAGAACTCTTCAAGCACAATTATGGCCTCCATTTGGCTCTGATCCTCAAACCTGGTGGGATATGGACAAAAATGGTTTGAGACATTCAGACTATTCTTAAGTAAGAGAAAAAAAAAGAATATTATTAATAGATTAAAAAATGTCCAAACAATTTCATTAAGTATCCCTCAAATCAAACCAACAAAAAATAATTTTTGAGTTTTCATCCAGATTTTGACACTTAAATTGACTTTTTCCGTGAAAAATGATAGAACTTAGAAAAAAAGAGTTTAAAAAATTAGTTTGTTTCTTTACTATAGTTGACAATAGTTTTTATCCTTGTGGCTATGAAGAGATGAATAACTAAAATATTTTGATAACAAAACATTATCATACATCATTTTGCATCCTCGGTTTTGAAAAGGTTTCCACATTTTATCAGATAAAAAAAAATCACTTTGAAAAAAAGGAAAAACAAAGGTGAAAAGTGAGCCACAATATAACCAACCAAGAACCTGTTACTTATAGATTTACTTAGTGCCCGTATAAAAAAACAAATCATACATTAAAATCTAAGCAAACAATAGTCAAGTTAGAATAAATGTTAGTAACAAAACATAAAATACTTTCTACGTGATTTGTTGTTAGAATGCTGAACTATCTTCCATAAAAAAAAAATTTAAATGCCCCATTTTTAACACTGTACCCCCATGTACAAAAAGCTGAAAGCCAAATCAAAAGAACGAAGGTAACGAGGGTTAACAGTGAAAAGGAAAGGGAAATTTGGACTTCAGAATGGATCAAGATGAGATTTGCTTGTTTGTTTGGTTATTGAGAGTTTTATGGCACTTGCAACTGCTATGGTCATATAAGCGCCCAAGGGTAAGTAAGATGATAGGCTAATTTAAAGAACAGCTAGACTTTGACCCTACCAGGGACATTTCACAGAAAGATGATTTACAAGGAAAAAATATCATCATTTAAAAAAAGGTGACAAAGAGATGATTCACAAGAAAAAAATAGCACCTTTCACAATTCCAAAGCAGGACAAACAAACCGATGGCAGTTACCATCCACATCATGATGAGATTGAAAGGACACATAAGCATCATATTTAATTTAATCAATGATATTATTTTAACCCGAGCCAATCCTTATCATTTAGAAAAAAATCAATAGTTAGCCTATTCGAGCCTTCTGGCTAAAAGGAGTTTATATACAATGAAGCGAGCAAGTGCAAGTGACAAGTTGCCACCATCTGGATAGGATGCTAGTCCATTATAAATGATTTTCTCCAACTCAAATTGTGGTTTGGTAATCATCAAGGTGAGGCAATTGGACCAAGTTTCCTTGTCCCATAGAAAAACCAAAGTGCCGCTAGTAGGAATCAAACCCCATTCTAAAAATAGGTTCTTCCTCACCACCGCACATTCTCATTTAAAAAGAAAGGATTCTTTAAACAAGAAGGCAAACATATGACAGAGCATCAGCTTTTAAAAGTGGAGTCGAAGGTCAGAAACAAGAACTCTTGACAAATAAATAAGACCTGAAATTGCAGCTGTCTGGAACAGAGAACAGCGAAAGTTGTTGTTTTCAGTGCTATGATTGTCCAGTGTAAGGCGTACATAGAAAGCCCAGAATTATCTAGTGATATGCCCTTTGTAAGTGATATATCTGCATATCATTTACAAATGCAAATGAAGGAAAACACTCTTCAAATATACAGTGCTAGATTTTAAATACTGATGCACAATTTGAAAAGAGGGAGCCAGAGATGAGGGTTGTGTGTAAATTTGGACTTTAAAATTTATCAAACAGAAATTTTACATCTCTGCTATTGACATGCAAAAGTTCATGACTGGCATTATTTCAGTGTCAGGGAAAACCTCCTAAAGAATAGGGGGAAATGAGTACCAGGAAAAAATGCATATCAATAGGAACAGCCAGTCAACTAGCTAGCAATCATCATCATGCATGTTTCATTACTGTTTCCCTATTTCTAAATAGTTTAATAGCTGTCTTGGGGATATACTTGAAAAAAAAAAAAAAAGGAGAAAAAAAAAAAACGTGTATGTTAAATTTCATTCCAGTCATTCTTCTTGTTGCACTGTGTGGTCATGCCGGGTAGGATGCTACTCACCCACTGCCATCACTATTGGAAAAGCCATTTTAAGATATTTGAGATAAGATCAATATCAATCTCTGACATCAATAAAATTGAAAAGAATACAATTTCCACGATAAAAAGAATGCTATGTTTGCTTCATTCTGGAGTTTTCCAGTTACATTTTTCAGGTTCAGAGGTAAATCAAAAGCTCTTAAAAACGGATAAAATGCTCATCCAAGCCTTAGATAATAAAATAAGTGAACCTTATTATTAAGTACCTGAAAGAAGTTTGTTAGACATGGGAATTTAATTTTCCTCCAAAGGAGGATCAAGTTCACCATAGATAAAAGGATTGCCAAACGGTTAGGCTTGCAGACTTGTGCTGTCAGGAAGGCGATTGGTGCCGGAGCATAGTCTAGGTTTGAATCGACTCTAGACATTATTTTATTTTCTATTTTTCTACTTTCCTTGGCTTTGTCTCATATCTGCACTGCTTACTATTTTAAATTTAACTCCTTATAGTTTTTAATATTTTTCAGTCCAAAATACCCAATAAAACTAACAGGCCTTATCACCTATCAATCAATCATCCAAATAAGCGAGAATGTTTGACAAATTAAACAAAAAACAGTTCAAATTTTAAAATCTATCAAATTATTTCAATCATTAAACTAAAAGTTATGAAGGAACAAAAGGTGGGTGTGTGGGGGAGAGGGGAGGGGGGGTTGTTTGATAAAAAATTAAAACTTAAAGCGATTTGACAACGCTTAAATGTGATAAAGCATAAACCAAAATTTTTCAAAAAGCTTGCTGGAAAGAAGGGAATTCTGAACCTGCCCATAGCACTTTTAACAATTTGTCAAGATATTTACTTAACTTGCTTTGAAGGCTTTTCACCCTTAAGCATGACAAAAAATAATGATCTGATACAATTTAGAGAGGTCTTAGATTGTTTTCTTTCAAGAAGTTGAATTATAATTGACTTTCTCATAACAAATTTCCAATACACGTTATTAAAAAGTTAATTTTCCTTGTTTTTCTAACAATACAATAAATTCCTTAATAGAAAAAATAACCCCAAGCTATTTCTAAGATTTTATAGATTGATACAGTTGAACTTGTTTGTTACACAGGTGTTATCCATATTGAAAGGGACAACACCAAAAGCAGAAAGCTAGTAGTCCAGTATTTATTTCAATGCATCTTAAAGCCGCAGATGTGACTTTTTTTATTAAAAAAAAAAATTATTAAAAAAAAGAGGTAAAGAATTTTCTGTATTTTATTTAATATTGAATAACTTTAAAAAATCTAACCAATAACAGAAAGAATTCACAACACTTATCATTTTTACTTCAGTAATGAAAAAACAGTGAACATTCAGCTTAAACAGTTAAATAATGTGAAATTAAGTCTCCCGTTTCATCCTTCCTAGTTTCTAATCAAGAAAAAAACTTTCTGTGTGAATTTTGAAAACATTTAATTTTAAAACAATGGTAAATCCAACACCAATCCCGAAACCCAAAGAAACGAAAAAAAAAGGCTGGGAGTTTGATGTGAAAGCACCTGACTCACCACTGGTTTTCGATCTTTGACTTTGTTTTCCTTAAACTGACAATTTGAATAACAATTTTCAAATTGCATTCACAATTCTAAACAAAGTGGATTTGTCTCATCATATTTGAAAAAAACCTTATTAAACAATGTTTTAGCTGCAAGCCTCCCTGAATATATCAGCATAGAGAATAGATAAATTAAAATAGTTAACTCTAATCGCTACATAATCAATTTTCTTATTCTTATCTTATTTTATGATTTAAAAGAAAAATTACAGACCCAAACTAGTCACAATAGTCATCATCAATGAAATAGCAATTTTCTTTATTAACTTTTACAAGAGTAGAAAGTTGCCATCTTTATTCATTTTCATTTCCCATGTAATCATTACTATCATTATCTTCATCATCATCATCATCATCCAAAAAGTTTCATGAAAATTTTAAAACCTTCTCTGGGAGTCATACCTGTGTATGGTGGGCACCAATCCTAACAGCTGCTTACGTGCTAATAGCAGTTTCTCAGTGAAAGTGGAATCCGATTTCTGATGCTGGCTAATTTCACTGGATACCTGGAAGAAAAAAAACAACGAAAAAAACCCAAAAAAAACATGATTTGATTACTCAGTATTACAAGTCTGAAGATGTAAGGTTTCATTTAGTAAGATTTCAATAACATCTCTGAGAAAATGTCCATGTAAGAGCAACAAAGTTGATCATTTCAATGCAAGTTGTTACAGACTTTCACATTAGAAACTATGCTTTGTCACCGTTCAAACTCATCACCAAGCTTTTTAGTTTGTTTTTTTACAATGATGAATTAAGATGGAAAATAAGTGATACACAAGATAGCTCTATTTATGCAACTTTAACTGACATATACCACTTGGGTGTTTGGAAAGTCTAGCTATGGTTTCTCAATCAAAATTATCACCAAGCTTTTTAGTTTGTTTTTTTACAATGATGAATTAAGATGGAAAATAAGTGATACACAAGATAGCTCTATTTATGCAACTTTAACTGACATATACCACTTGGGTGTTTGGAAAGTCTAGCTATGGTTTCTCAATCAAAATTATATGATATTCACCATGCAAAACTATAAGGCACAAATAGCGATAATCACTCTTGCACAATCACTGTCAGTAACTTAATGTTAGAGATGATAACATGATGTCACTAAGTGTAACTTAGGAGCTAATGACCGTGGTATCCAAGAAAAGGTCTATTTATAGGCACATTGAAAAGTTACTGCATTAAATTAAACAACGAGAAAAACTATTAAAAACCCTTAAGAGTTTAAGAGGTCTGTAATCGACCTGACAATGCGCACTGACAGTCATACTCGGCAAGAAGAAAATCATAACTACAGAAGCATGATGGAGAATCTTACAGATCAGGCAAGTTCACAAGTGAAAAATTCTGTCTTTCAGAAGTCAAAAGACAAAGAAGCGATATCAGGAGATCAGGTTCTACTTCAGTTACAATCATTAGACAATACACAGGGTGCTGGAGGGAGTTTAAGTAACTGTCGCATAATCAAAGTTTTGGAAACAAAAGATATTAAGGTCATAATAAATGTGAAGTCCTCTTCATCATAGGCTTCTTTTAAATTGCAATTTAGGTTCTAAATGACACAACAAAAGTGTTATATTTTGAATCACTGAATTCAGAAATAGCTTTTCTTTTCAGCTGATCTATCTTTTTATTTGGATTTTTTTTGTTCACTGTGAGTTATTTGATTTTTAAAAGTAATGTGTTTGTGCTGTGGCTCAGTATACATATGATAAGCTTACTTTCAATTTATAGTTGTAGAAATAATGCTCTATATCTTGTTAACTCTATAAGACTGTAAACATAGATTAAAATCTGTAACTGTTGGTTTAGGTACCTTTTTGAGTACAGAAAATAGAGTCCTTGATCCAGGAGGCACAGTGAGAAATGGATCTAGCAAGAACTCATGTAGATTTGGATGGGGAATGAGAGCAATTTTGGAAATAATTGCTGTGAGAAGTAAGTTGATGCTGTAACTCTGAAAATGAAAATAAATCATGTTGAATGTAAAATATGTATAATAACAAAGTTAATTTACAGTGTGCCTTTTCCCATTGAGAACAGCTTAAGGCTTTAACAATAAATGAGAATGATTCATCACTATCATCCAGAGATTTTCACATCCTTATTATATAGGTATGCATGTTTGCTCATTCTTTCCTGTAAGACTGGAGCATTTTCTTCTTTTTTTTTAAAGCGCAAGAAATATCAATCATTCAAAAACAAATACACTGCTGAACCACACTAAGGAACACACCGAGTATTTTACCTTTAAAGGTACAGCTGACGGCAAACCACAAAATTATTCTTTTTTTTTAAGTTTGAAAGAAGGAAAAAAACAAAAAACAAAAAAAACAATCATTAAGCAGACATCAAACCAACCTGATCTAAGAGATGTAGGAGTTTGTCAAGCAACATGTGGAGGAAGGATCCCTCGTAAAACGGAGTCACACTGTGTTCCACCAATTCAGCTGGATGTTTGGGCCAGTCCCAGTCTTGACAAATGGTTTCTTGAATTGAAAACTGGGAATCAGATAAGAAAAATATTCCTTTCTCATGTATCAATTCTTGCAGGATTTGCATTTTAAGGAACTGATTAGGAGAACTTTTAAGTCACAAAAGGTGGGGGATTGCACAGCGTTGCTTTAGTTTAGTTGGTAGGCTTGAGTAGAGATGAAGATTTTTTTTTTAATCTTATGAATTTTTGTAGATTTATACGTCTGATCAAAATTTAAGTTGACACAAGATATGGTAGACATGAATGTATGAAAAAAGAAAATGTCTTATCCCTCTTGCTGTTTACAGCTTGACACTTTATTGAAAATTGACTAAAAAGGAAACCTTTCACACAAGCAAGCTAATGCAAAAATATCAATTCAGACAGAAAGAAGAATCTCAAAGAGAAATATTTTTCTCCATATTAATGAACTGAAAATCAAAGTTTTTTAAGGGAAAGGTTTATTTCAAAAATAAAAAAATAATCCGACGCACTTGTCTCTGAGCATCCCTGAGATACATGTCATAGCCACTGTCAGCAGTGTCATATGACGACTTTGCTTCTTCAGGTAACAAACTCAGAAAACAGTTCACAATTTTGTGGACCTCTGCCTTGCCATATCTAGGAGAGGATAAGTCTGTGAAGAGATTAAAAATTTTAAAATTTTAAAATATGGACACCTTGCAGAGAAGCCTGGTAAATCATATCTTGACCTGTTTGAATGTTGTTGTTTTTTAAATGCTTAATTTTCTTCATAAACTCAACCTGTAACTTTTAATAACAGAGACCTAATTAATAAATCACAATGATAATAACATAATTCCTTTTTGACATCATGATTTTTTTTCACCCTTCCTCAAGGTTCTTCACAATTATTAAAGGTAACTGCAAGTACATATCTCACAATTCAAGCTGTTATGAAAAATAACAAAAGCTCAAAAAAGTTAAACATCCCCTACGGACTACATTCATTTTTTGCAATAGTCAATTTGTATAATGATTCCCTGTCTGCAATGACAAAATACTGCCTTAGCCGTTCATTCCCCATGAATAGAAACGGGCAATAAAAGACAAGTCCAAACTTACTAGAAGTTGGGGTGGAGGATACTGAGGGGCTTGAGGACTGGCTGGACACCAGACTGGAAGAGCTAGAGCTCCTATTTGTTGCACCATCCGCAGCAGAGCTGCAACTCACGGCATCAGCATCTCCTACTCCAGTAACATTAGCATCATCCGATTTACTCTGAGCGGCCGACAAATCATCTGCCCCATCGTTTGCATCTGTTATCTTTGCTTCAGGTTGTAATTTTTGTTCTTCTTCCTCTTCTTGATTTGTGATGTCATTTGTAGGTTGTTTGTCGTTGGATGCATTTTCATTCTGCACAGAATTTTCTCCACATGGAGGCTGATTACTTTCATGAAAGTAGTATGATCGCCCTAACAAATTCCTCAGAAGCAAGCAATGAAAGATATGTTCTTCCTCTTTTTGAACAAGAGTGTCAAACAGCTTTAATGTAGCAACACAGACCTGAAAATAAATTAAAAAATCCTTTTATAACACAGTCAAATACAAAAAAACATACACTAGTCAGAAATAATGATTTAGAGAAAACTAAGGGCCTGCATAATTTATAAGCATTTGGTTTTTGATTATACCTCCTCTGACACATGGTTACACCTCTCCAAAAGTCTTTTGTTCAAGGCATGGTCATTCTTGTCCTGCTCCTCAATAGTCCTACTCTCTCCCAACAGAAAATAGCTAAATTCTGGAGAGAAAAAAAATAGCATTGCATAGTTGAATTTCATTGTGATTAATAAATTCCTTTGACAGACAAAAAAGGAGGTGGAGGGATTGTGTAATTTAGTGCAAAGACTGAAAATATAAAAAAACAAAAACAAGGATTTCCAGGGAAAGGCACAAAAGACTTCTAATAGAGTAAAATATAAAAGAAAAAAGCCATGAAAATCATTTTGACTTCACAGGTCAAAAACAAATATGTTTCCATAGAGAAGAAAATGTATTTAATGTTACAGAATATGAAATGCACAATACTTTTGTGTTTTAAAGATGCATCATATGATATAATTACCCCTCAATAAGGCCTGAGAGGATATTGTTCTCAACCAGCGAGTCAGGTAGGTTGTGGCAACAATAGCACCTGACTCAGATCTGTCAACAAAAGACAAACAATGAAAGAATGGGAAATCGTCATAGTTTTAATACTCTAAAAACCTAAAGTCCAGGATTTTTTCATTATCAATTAATTGAAAATTTGTGGTCCAGAGTTACCAATCTATATGGAAAAAGAAAAAGGATTTTGTAATAATCTAAACCAGCATTGGGAGTAGGTAGTCGATATAAAACAAAAGAAGAGAATTCAATCCTTTAATAAAAGGTCTTAAAAAATATGCATTAGCATAAAGTTCTCTTTCCATTTAGAATCAACAAAAATCCTTAATTGACTTACAGTTGCATGAGATGTGGTAAAAGTTTTCCAGTTAGAAGTTTGTTATGAATTTGAGAGGCTAAAGCCTTGCCAACTACTGGATTTGCTACAGCAATCAGCTGGTCACAGTAATCCAGCCAGGAGAGAAATGAGATGACCTGGCGTTTGCCCCCAAAGGTTTGCTTTTCATTTCTATCAATAATGTTGTCAAATCTGAAAAAAGAATAATGTATGCTAACTTTGTCAGAGTCATCAAACAATGTTAATATCTCTATTTCATACATAATGCAACAACTATGAGTAGAGGCATCATATGGAACAAACAAAAAGAAGAGAGAAAAAATGTTTAATAAAAGAAAGAGAAGTTATCCATCCTAGAATAAATAACTCTTTATCTTCTGATCTTTTATGAAGACATTACTTGACTTTAAAACTGAAAGATGCAAGACATTTCCATACTCTAAACAATAATACTATTGAAATCAAGCAATGTTTATGTATTATTCAAAGCAACTTGAGCACAAGAGGTAAGACCACTATGGTTATAACAGCTCACCCCCATTTAGCTTCGACTTTTTCCAGATCCTCAGGTACAACCATGGTGGGCAGTCGGTCATACAGCTGGCACAGCTTCTCCCCTATGAATGCACAGAACTGTGTGCGTTCTACCAGAGTTGACGCGGCAGAGGGTTCTGGTAGACTGCAACAAAGCATCAGCCCCTCACAAGCTTTCACAGAAACACGGGCATCCTGGAGGGAGTATAACATATCTTATTAATAATCTACTGCCCTAAAACTCTAATCCCTCTCAAGTCACTTGTCAACTTCTTCTTTTCCTCCTTTCCGGGGCTTTGTCTCATATTGGGGCGGCTCATATACGCTAATCTTGCTATACAATTTTTGTGGAGGGTTTTATAATAAAACAAGACTTTGTAATTAGCTCCATATTTCTAGAAGAATCAACTCTTAAGGATTAAAACCTTAATTAACCATCTTTAAAAGGCTTGTCAATACTCTTTACATACCTTACTTTGATAAGGTTTAATTGTTATCTTACAAATATAAAAACCGAAAAAAAAATCTTTATTGCCTTCCTTTAACTCAGTAAATTGATATCATTCTAGGAGGTTAAAGGATCATACAGCATACCTCACTATACGACAAGGCAAGAAGAGCATCAACTAGACTGAAGGCAGGCTGACGTCGAGGATTTACGGCACCTTGACTCTCAGGACCTTTCTCCTTCTTTGCATTGACAGGAGATTGCTTCTCTCCCTGGACACAAAAAAAAATTGTGATCATATTTCAATCTTCTCAAGTTTAAGTGAGCATTCATAAAACTGATGTAATTTTATACAAAGGAAAAATCCCTTCCTTCAAGGTCTACATAACATTCTCCTTGATATATATAACTACATTATTTTACCTGTCATCACCGCTTAATAGAATAATAGCTTCCTTGCTAATTACTTATGTTTGTGAATACTTGCTAAAAAAAAGCAATAACCTTGTAATGATTGTGACAATTCCTTCTTACCTCAATGAAGAAGTTGACTAGGTAAGGGTCTGTCTTAATCTTAGCACACACTGTGCATAAGAACTCAATTTCTTCCTTCTCTGTCGGACCTGCCCTTGTCTCCCCACATGTTTTCACCATGCGCTTTGTACAGAGAGATAAATAGGATATCTTTATTTGTTTTGTTTCATTAACTTTTTTTCCCCTCTCCTACATATATATCAATAGTTATCAAGCCCTACTCTACATACAGTACCACATACAACATTAGGCACATCACATGTCCGAACAATCTAACAATAGCTGACAAAGAGCCACGAGAGCTACAAGAACTCAAAGCAACCATGTGAATAAGCCAGTATGCACTTTTGTTTGTATTTTCTCAAAACAAGTTTGGCTAAAGTCATATATCTAAAATATTATGGCAGTCTGCATTGTTAAGAATTACCCTCATTTGTAGTAATAAAATTTCACACTGCAATGGATAATTCATAAATCCTAAATCTGAAACTGACCAGTCTAGAATGACAACAATCAAATACCACAATTTTCTTTGCTAAACTGGCAAAGTTGAATTCTTAATTTCCCCCCATCGTTTCAGCCAAAAACAATTTTGATTGTGAAATAACTTATCAATCCTTTTTAAAATACTTTTTAATAGATTATTTAATGAGTATTACAAAATCCAAATATAAACCGTAAAAAACTACTATAAAATACAAACAATTAATGCAACCTCAAATTCCAAAAGACTCCTCATGTGTTAGCATTACCTGAACAGCCCTGTGAACATTGATGTGAGGTAAGAGAGGGTGTGAAATTCTTGACAGAATTTTGGTGAAAAAGCTCAATACAATCTGTTTCATCCCTGATGGATACTGGAATGCAAAAAAATCAAACATCCACATAACTACAGTTTCTGGTTTAATATCAATTTTGAAACTCATATCACACAAAACTTGGATAAATTCTACATCGGTTTAAAAAAAAGAGATGTCTCTATCTCTATTTTTTTTAGCTATTTCAGATCTTTTACAGGAGCAGTATAAAAACATACAGTATCATTATCACATAATATCACAATACACAACACAACAGATAATCCCATATGCTCAGGGTTTCCAAAATTATTTATTTCGGCTCCCATGGACCTCATCATTTGTATCAGTGTTGTGTGGGAGAGTGTCAACTAAAATATGTGTTACAGGAATGTGATAGTACAGACAAGGAAAAGAGTAAGAAATCCCACTGATTTAGGACTAGAAGAATACGGAAAGATCATAAGAGGGGATGAAAGTTTTAATACCAAAGTTAAATATCTCTTTTATGTATTTGAGCTATATCATTGATGGTGCTATTGATTACTCTGATTGGTTCATGTGGTGCCATCATGTTGTTGTCATCTTAGCAATTCCACAGTACCGAGGACCATAATGGACAGCAGCTACCAAATAAAATATAACATGCCCACTCAAACACCATCACCTTACTTTCTTATACTAAAGCAAACGGTGTTGAGATGACCTGCATAATGAGCAATACCACACAGCAACTCTGCCTCCAACCACACCCACTTGCCGCTTCTTTCCTCCCACCTGGCGGGGATTTGAACCACCATTTCATGGGCAAATGCTCTACCCACTAAACCAGTAGTGCTAGTCAATAGCGATGACCTCAATAATGGACACCATCCCACACACAGGCAAACAAACACAAGCCCTACTTACCCTTCCCTTTCCCCACCAGTCGTGTTAAAAAAGTCCTTTGATCTACGTGACGATACAACACATACAAACACATTCCCACTTTCTCTCTTTCAATTATACAAGACCGCAAATGCCGTCATGCGCAAGGTGATGGAGGGGTGCCGGGGGAAGGGGCGTGAGAAAAGGGGATATGAATACGAGGGCACCTAATCTGTTGTCATTGGTAATGCCCGGAGCTGACTGTACACTACACAAGGGTCTTGTTATCAAGTGGTTTTAAGTGTTCTTATCTATGTAAGATGGGGTGTATGTGCTTAACATTCGAGGCTAGCGCCTGCTCATCCAACTTGAGATGATCAGAAAAAATATTGCGGTTGGGGAATTCAAATTTTTTAGGATTAAGGTTTGTTTTCAGGTTTAAACCATTGTGAAATTTCAGATTTTTAGATTAAACCCTAAAGATTTTTAAGAAAAAAATCAGGAAAATGAAATCATTTCGATTAACGTTAGTTTCAGAATAATGGTTTAGGGATTATCCTTTGTGACGTATACTTGCACTAATTACTACATTTCAATCATAATTTAACATAAAATGCATGAATATTTGCACAATCTATGTAACCAATTACTACCATCCCTTCATATACGTTAAGACCCTCTCCTTACATCTGTCCGCCCCAAAGTGTACAGGGTCTCTAAAATTCTGTTCTTCAGCAGGAATTCCAGACTTGCCCCTGTAGTTCCAGCATCTATAAGGTTGGAATCCTCCTCCTGAATAATACGCAACATTGAGGACAAGTGCTCTGGAAGTGCAGTTTCCTCAATACAAACTCCTCCATCTGATTAAAATAAATGAAGATATGCAGTTTTGTAACACCATCCTCCCTAGGAGCAATAAATTGATAGCATCTACAATTACATAGGGAGCACATGAAACTATGAACGGCTATACACAGGGTTGCTCATCCATACAAATATACTTTACTGAACGTTTTAACAAAGACTAGTTGACTGACCAACAATTTCACACTAACACTACTTGATGCAGTAAAAAACAAACAACAATCTATTATATCATTAGTATTGTTATAAGTAGTGTAAAAGCATTGTTAGACAATGAAACTGGCACTAACAGCAACATGCAATAATAAACTTGTAGTAATAGTAGTAATAATTAATTTATATAGCGCACAGAATCCACAAAGTGCTCTAAGGCGCTCTACAACATGT
>JAUEKZ010041620.1:0-15563 GCA_031471865.1 Melibe leonina | reverse complement strand
GGTGGGCGTACCATCTTTCGGTCTCAAAATTATGGTGTGTTACGGCTCTGTCTCTCTCCATATCTCTCTCTCTCTCTCTCTCTCTCTCTTTATCACGAAAGATGAAACCGTGTAAAACATTAACAAAGGGGCAAAACCCAATTTATTCATCCGACTAAAGTTATGCTAAGTATTTTTTACATTTACCTCCCTTTTTATACCTTTTAGGATGAAGATAAGATTTTAAAGTTTCTAAAGTCCTGCTTCCGATTCTTAATTCCTTAGTTTTCTGCGAGTTTGTGCTATGGAATGTCAAGTATTTTCTTTTATAATTTGATGCATACACGTGTGGATTGGGGCCTAAGTATGAAATCCGTCTCTTTATCATTTTATTTTACCTAAAGAAGATTAGTCTAGAGTTTGTCCCCATCACATTAAACTTGTTATGTCTTGATCACACTGTCCTTCGAAGCGTGTACCTTATAATAGCAAGGTGGGGAGCACGTACTGGAAACCATAAAAAAATTAATCAAATTTGAAATTATACGCATTGCCAGATCGGAGACAAAGCCAAAGAAAGCAGAAAAATGGGGGGGGGGGGATTGAAAAGGGTTCAGAATAAGATTCAAACCCCAGACTCGCCACAGCACCCATTGCCTGGCCGACTGCACAAGACTGAGAGCCTATCCACTTGACAATTTTAGGGTAACGGATTACCAAGTTAGCTACACCATTTCGTAACGCATAGAGATATGCCGAAAGCAACTGATCCCACTGATCAACCACATGAAGCTTTACACCGTAAAGCATAAAAAATCCCAGTCTATTCAAATTAGCTTTACACCGGTAAACGACTGTCACGCGAGATATCGCTTCATTATGGGCAGGAACGAGAGTTTCATATCAAGTGGCCATTTTGTTCTTACCTTTCTATTCCCGCCTGTGTTTTTCTGAATAAGAGCACCTTAAATATTGTCGAACCCACCTGAATTGGATACAAATGTTGTAGGAACATCTTAATTCTGTCAACAATAGCCATATCGAAGGGTAAGCATGGGTTGACTGCGTTAAAACTTCAAATGACTTCCTTTGTTTACACTTTCCCAGCTACAACTACAAATGACGGAAGCCAAATTCTTGTTTCGAATACTTTCTCTTGGCCTCGGTTGACGTCTCAGGAATGCCAAAAAGCGGAGCCTGTTTGTTTCGGTAGTGTCTACTAAATTGCATCCAATTGGATTTTTCAAACTTTTTGGAGCCTTTAGCTTTTAAGGCATTATTCTCATCCAAACAGCTCTGGTATATCTAGATCTTGATAGACTTGTATCTTATCTAGATAGATACTCCATCCAATCTCTCTTCCACCTTTTTCAGCTGCTTGCTGAAGGTAGGCCTAGTCTATCCATATATATCCTGTCTATCTAAATGTAAAGAGTACCAAGAGCGTCTAAGATCTAGAGATGTTTCATAAGTTGGCAAGGAAAATTGTTCCTATGTTTCAAGAGTGTATCTTGCATGGAATATAGGCTAGGTTCATCATAGAATTCAGTCATATTTAGAGCTTGAACAGGTTCTTCCTCCTCTTGATTTATCAGTGAATAAGTAACTGCTCTAATGATTGTCTAATTCATTCATTTGCAATATCTTGACTGTTCTTTTTGTACTAAAATGGGTATACTGGAATTCACAAAAAAAAATTTGAATCATTTGACTAGAATTTGAGGTGGCGATAATCAATCCTCCCCATTAGGCAAGCCTATCAATTTGGCAAGTGGTTATTTAGAGCACCTCTACATTAATTCTCCTCGGACTCGAATTAGGGCACTGAAATTGTAATCATGATAGGTCTGCTGCCAGCTCATGCATTGAATTGTCTTATCAGTATCCATGCGCCGATGGGTGTTGCACAGTTGTAAACACTATGCATATTTTACATTATTTTCAGACGTTCTCAGACATATTTCATTAAATAATAAGCTTATGTTTTTAGTACTCAGCATCTAACTCCTTTGCCTAAACACATGCATTGGTAATTTCTTAAGTAGTATTACATAGGTCATAGGGAGACACTGGCTGCCGACCTTTCTGACTACGTCATGTGACCTCGAAGCAGTGAAAAGGCCATGAGAACGGTTCTACTATGAGGCAAACACTTTGACCAATCAGATTTAAGAACTGCCTATCACATGATTTCTACGTTTATAGTGGAAAATGAGTCATTCATGAGTTGTATCTGCGTCGTCAAGATAAAGCACACGCGCGCCACGCCCCCAGATCTCACGTGTAACAACTGCTTGATACAGTAGAACCCCTGAATAACGACAACCATTGGATGAGACCTCTTGGCCTAGTAATAATTGAAAACCCTGAATAACGACACTTCTGGATAACGGCATCATCCAGGACCAGAAAATTATGTCGTTATCCAGGGGTTCCCACTGTATGTTATTGCAGCTTTTCTGCATGCTGATGGTCACTTAAATTCAGACTTCTTTTTAAGTAAAATCAGGAGATTTTTTGTGTAGTGTACATCCTAGATCTGAAAATGAATGTGTAGGGTGTCCCTTTAGTTATTACTACTTACTCCCTCATTGATAAATGAGCAAAGATGGAGATATGTGATGTCATATCTTTTCCTCAATAGTGAGATGGGGAGCAAGGACCAGAAATCGTAAGAAATTAATCAGATCTAAGCAGTAGGCCTATAGGTACGATCCGAAACAAAGCCATTGAGAGCAGAAAAATGGGAAATTTAATTAGAAAACCTGAAGAGGGTTTGAACCTAGGACTTGCCACAACATGCTTCATCCTAGCGGTCATTCCGACCATCTGCTATCGTAATCCCAGTCCACATACGCTTCATATGGGATTGGGGAACAAATGCTTGTTATGGGATGGATTACTACTACATCCAGGTCATTGTGCCTTATGCAACTTAAATCTTCTATTTAACCCTCTTATGGGACATCTGGTGGGAAAACTACACAATTTCCTGCAGGCAGAAGTCAAAGGTTGGTTTATTTTTTTGAAGCCGCTTTCTTTAGGGAGGGGGTTTGCTTAAGAGGTGGCAGAAAGGCATAGATTTCAAAAACAATTATGTTGAATAGTAGCCAATGGTTGTCATTGGTTGTATTTTGCACCTATTTTCCAGACAGCCCTTGTAGAAATACCGCCTTCAAAATTAAAAACTATGTATGAGGTATTTAACACCTAACTAGATTTAACTTTTCAAGAGACAGCTTTTAGGGTTCTCACACTTTTGAAAATCTCACATGTTGGATATCTGGTCCCCTCAAAGAGGATTTTGATTCATTTCCTTAAAAAATTCACTTTTACAGTAATCTGCTTGCAATGTTTGGGTTTTTTTTTCTTCGAAAATTATTCTTGCATATGAGAGAATAAGAAAGAAGTTTGTGGTTTTAGGACCCGAACTCTCTTAAATTTCAGCTGTTTTGATCTTTTGATTGATATAGGAAATTTCCTTATAAAAGCTTATTGACAGAAAAGTGTTAACTTCTTTCTTTGATAAAGGCTCCTTGCTTTGTTTCAGAATTTCAATCTCTGACACACTCATGACTTTCCACTTACTTAGCAATGCTAAATAGAAAATGTGTTCTATCTTTTACAAAAAGTCTCTGTTTATCAGTTTGTTTTACTCTATGTAAGAATTAATGTCTTCTTAAGCTTACCTAAACACAATATGTATTCTTCATATCTTATCTATTTTGGCAATCAATAACTACAGCTTCTAAGGAGAACTAAGGCCTTTAAATTTTTATTGTGAACTCTAGCCTATATCATTGCCCTACTGGTTAAAAATAGTTATGCTAGTTTAGATGAATTTTGCAATGACATATTAACTTCTTTTTTTTTTCTTTGAACTGTTGAAATTTTACAAATTTACAATTAATGTGGAGAATAAAAGGGTAGGTATTAAAAAAGTGGTTCGTCCAGTTGGAAGGTAAGGTAATGCTCGTGTAATTGTTAATTTCTTGATTCAATTTTTTTTTTTAATTTGATAATTGTCAGTGGAAAAAGATTCAATGCACTACCGTCTCTATGTAGCATACTTAGTTCCCGCAACCTAATGTCCGAACTTAATTTTTGTTTCTTTTTTAACCTTCGATCTTCATTATTCTTGCTCATTGTGAGTAATGTGTTAGTGGTTTTCTTTCATTTTTTTCCCCCTGGCATGGGTGTTCTACGAAGATATTTTCATTACTTTTAAATCCCCATGTTATTAATATCTTGATCACGCAAGTGCTGAGATTGTTTTAGACAGTTTTGATGGGCAGGTTTTTTGTTTTTTTTAAATAAAATTGAGGGGGGGGGGCTGTTTTTTTTTGTTTTTTTTATGTACTTAATTTTTGCTCCCTTTTTTTTTTCAATTGCAGGTCATCATGTTTTGGAAATTTAATATCCTCACATCATCTCATATTGACTCCCTTCTTGACAAGGAGGTAAGTTCAAAGAACAATAAAGTTTAAAATTTATCTCTGGCAAGAAATAGTAATCTTGTGTATTCTACTGTTGCTAAAGCTCAAAAGGTATAACATTCACAAGACATTATTTTTTTTATTCATTTGGCCCGGCCATGTTTCCGCAGAGCCTGATCTCCAAAAACTGGTTATTTTGTATCATTGAAATGGATTAATATATTTCTTTTGTGTTGAATTCCTTTTTTTTTTTTACAGGAAGTCACTTTGAGAGAACTTATGGATGAAGATGACATCCTACAGGAGTGTAAAGCACAGAATAAAAAACTGATTGATTTGTAAGATATTTTTTACTGTTACATTGTTCTCTCTCTCCTCGCAGTGTTTCTGTTGGAGTGTTATTATACAACTTATACCACATTCATTAATAGTACTTTGGGGTCACGTGGGTTTTGTTAGGTGTCGTTTTTTTCTGGGGGGTTTTTTTTGTGTAATTTTATATTCTAATACCAATTTTTAAGCTTGTTGACCATTAGCACCAATTTTTAAAGATTATCATCATCATTCAAGAGATATAACTACTTACAATAATGCGCAAAGAGCATCATTGAGCGTTAATGTGTAAGACTCGGGTGACCTCGTGCAACTTTTTGATTATTTGGCAATTGAAATGATAGTGATGAAAAATTTCATTGGTATAAAACAAATCTAATATATATACAGATATAATACTCATCATGCTTTATTTACGTTGATAGATATGAACCCTTTCAGTTTCAGCGCTAAGGACTTACCTGTTCTTATACCAGAGAAATCAGATTTCAGTAATTCATGTCAGTTCCCTGAAATCAGATTTTTCTGGTATAAGAACTCATGCATTTTCAAGATTTTGTATGTTTCAGTTGGGTTTGAATCGAACCCGCTGTGAAAGGGTTAATTAATAGTGATATGATTGATATATATATGTGTGTATGTTTGTTATCCCTACCACTAGCCTGACCCAGCCAGAGCAGATGGAGGAGATGGTACAGCTCATCACCACAGAGCCGCCAGAGAACATCGATGAGAAACTCAGATTCAAGTAGGTCACCCGTTTCTCATTTGTATTTCATATTATTTTATAGATAAAGACATTATAAGCTACTGACTGATAGAAATGATAAAAAAGTCACTCTTTAGGGTTTTTATGAAGTTTGAAATGCGCTCTGACAGCTTAGATTATGACTGAGACATGAATGCAGAATTATTATGTTATTAATGTATGATAAATCAGTAAAGGTATTTGGAAAGGATGAAAATGAATTATCCATTGCTGTGTTAAAAATTCGGACAATTGTTGCACAGTTGGCATCATTGAGAGACGGAGAGCAGTGTGCTCATATGCTTGAGTAAAAATGTAACTGCGCTTGCATCTGTGACCAATTCAATGCTGTTGTTTGTAGAAGCAGATATTTAGATAGAACCAGTTATTGGGTAGTTTTTCTTTCATGATTGTTTGTTCTCCCCCTTGTCAGATATCCAAACACTGCCTGTGAACTACTGACGTCCGATGTGTCACAGATCAATGATAAGTTGGCAAGCGAGGAGAAGCTGGTCAATAAACTGTATGCTTTTTTAGAAGGAGACAAGCCTTTGAACCCATTGTTGGCATCTTTCTTCAGCAAAGTGATGGGCCTTTTGATAACCAGAAAAAGTGCTATGGTGTGTTCTCATGTGTTTAAATAAACATAATTGGGCCTGTGTCTGTCGCCAACACAATAATGTTGTAGATATTTATATAGATCCAGTTGTGGGTTGGTTTTCCATTTTGTCTTGTCTTTCAACTATCATTTTCACTGTAACTTTTTAAATTGTTATGAAACAAATCAAGCTTGTAACCAATATGTTTTGTACTATCCTCATTTAAAAAACTTTTTGCGGAAAATGATTAGGATAGGGGGAGTTGGATGTGTGTGTTTTACAGAAGCATGAGGTGCTACTTACATGACTTTTCCATATCCTGAATTCATGTTTTTAGGCTGAGACTGTACCATCATATTACATGTCAAAATGTACAGTCATCATATTATTTAAAGAATCAGAGGTTCCTCGTGAAATATTCGTCCTTTAAAAAAAAAAATTCTGATTTGAAACCAATGAGAATGGGTTTAGTTGGTTTTGTCTTTACTTTTGTGTATGTGTTTCATTGGTTATATATTCTTTACATCCCACCATTGTCAAGAATTTTTTAAATAATATTGATACATTTTTATTTCTCTTTGAAATAGATATTTGAGTATTTGAAAGTGAAGAATGACTTTGTTGGGAGTCTGCTCCATCATATTGGTACCTCTGCTGTTATGGATTTACTCCTCCGTCTGATCACTTGTATTGAGTCAATAGATATCCGCAAGGCTGTAATTGAGGTAAGAACTAGGCCACTTTTTTCACTGATGGTAATTGTAATTATTACATATGATATATCCCATTTTTGTAAAGAGCTTAAGATTACAGACCTGTAAATAGACCGTTTATAGACGGTAATCCGTCTTATTTACTGACAGAAGAAATGAGCTGTCACGTCAACCGGTTAGTTGATTGACCTTCTATGTATCGCTCAAGCACAATCTTTCCAGTCATGAGAAAAGCCGTTCGGGTTCTCTTTCTTATTTTCCTTGCACCATGTGTGACGTTGTGCAGTCGCGGTAAACCCCACTTCGCCACAGACAAAGCTATTTTTAGGCTGTGACACGCCTCTCACTATCACTCGTACGTCGTCCTTCGCACAGACAACGGGCTCTTTCGTTTGCCAACCATCCTCTCAAAGGCATACCTCACACACTTTCAGTCAGGTCTGAAATTCCGTCTTTATAATAAAGTCCTTTTCAGCTACTTTTTAATTCCACGAAGCTTTTGTTAACTTATTCAAGAGATTTTTGATGGAAAAAAAACAAATGTGAACATCCAATGCTACTGTGCAGAATGTTTTGATTTTGAACCAACAAGGGCATTGCATTGTAAACTTGTCTTGTCTGCTACGCTTATACATCATCGTTGGACCGTAGTGTTGCACTATGCAATTCTTCTTCTTTCATGGTTTCTTTTTAGCTGGGGGGGGGGGGTCATTATTATTTTAGATGCGGTCTAGACATATATGAGACTGTTAGAGATTTAATTCCCGAAAACTGGCCAAAAATGAATTTGATCTGGAAACAAGGTGTCAAACAATCTAGACTAGAGGGAAGAAAACATGATAATGAGCTACTAGACCATGCTTGTCTATGCTGTCTAAGATAGAGTACCCTATCTCTATCTTCTTATGTGATTCCTACACAGTGATATGGGTTGTGAGTATGGTTTTAAATACAATTTGTAAAAATGAGCAATTCATTACATTTTTTACCCATTGACAAAGCAATATAAACAGCAATTGATTGATATCTTCTTATTACCATCTGTCCAGACCCCTTGATATTGTTAGCATAGGAAGGCGAGTATTGTCTTGAAAAAATTTTCAGGCAATTTTCTGAAGGGTCATTTACAGGTCTTGTTTTTATGAGAGTAAGAAATTTATAAATGCATAAACGTTAGTCCAGTAACTTGTACATATTTTGGGTTGTTTTTGTGGGCTACTAAATCCTGAAAATGAAATTGTGCAAAGATCTTAAATTTCTGTTATTTATTGTTTTTCCCCAGTGGCTGAATGAGGAAAAGATTGTTGAAAAATTGGTCGATTCAATTGTTGTATTAAAAGATGAAGAGGTGAGTTTTCATCTGCTTTTCTCATTTCATATCTATCAATAAGTCGTTTGTTTTATCTTTTGTTTTTTAGTTTCTTTTTCAAAGTGAGTATTGTTGATTCATAGGATAATCACTTTTGTGGAACTTCATTTTTGTCCTTAAAAATGTAAAAACTGACATTATGAATTATTTCTTTATGTGAATGAGTAAATCCTTTTAGAGAACAAAATGCACTGCTCTCCTGATGATGAGGCAAGAAAATCTGCTCGCTCTCTCTCCCTCCCTCCCTCCCCCCCCCTCCCTTCAGAAGCACATACACAAATAAATGCCCTTGAAACTTTGAAGGTCAGAGTTGAGAAATATTGACACAAATTATTTTTTTCTTTGCATTGAAAAAAATCTCCTGTAAACACAGGTCTATAGAAACTAAGGTCATCCGGGTGGATAGAGTCAACTAAAAGTATTACGTCATAATGATCCTCCGCTTATTTTACTTGTCCCTTACTTACTTTGACAGACCCCTCAGTAAAATGTATTGCATATAATGCTACTCTATAGATTCACTGCAATGCTGCCCAATCTCTGTGTGATATTGTTCGTCTGGGCCGTGAACAGTTCAACCAACAGCAAGACACTTCTGACCCAGACCCTCTCCTGGTTACCATGGAACAGTAAGTTTTTTCCACGTTGAAACTAAGAGAGCTTTGGGTGTCTCTAATTTTTGCCTTAGATCGACTGTTTCTCACATGAGAATAGGTTTCTTATATGTGAACTATTACTCACTGTTTTTTAACAACACATTTTTTCACTTGACAAATTAATTTACTTTACTTGTTGGCATAACTATTTATTTTAATCTTTTTTCATTTTTTTTCAACAGAGAGGAAACTGTCGCCCAGCTGCTTTCTAACATGTTTGATTCAGAAAATGATGAGTCAGTGCTTGTAAATGGTCTCTGTGTCATCCATACTCTTTTGGAAGTCAGAAAAGGGTAGGTGACTCAAAGGAGAGAAAATGTGTATAGTTCGGTGACTAAAAGGAAAATGTGTATAGTTCGGATGTAGATTCTGAATCTTCAATGTTAAGGAGTAAGTGAACCTTTTCTTGAATGGATACAGCAATTGCTTTTTAATCATCTGAATGACATGAACATCAAGATTGTATTGTTCGTAAACATCGTCAGAGACTCGGCACAGTGGGCTGATCACCTGCTTCCTTTTGTCTTGCTTAAATAAAAAATTTTCCTGGCTCTATGGCAGGCGGTACTTCTGTTTCTTCTCATTTGGCTTCACTTATTATCTTCTTTGTCTAGCACTCCGAGATCTAAATCATGTCTTTGTCAACTTTTTTCAAGACATTTTTTTTTCTTCTTGTTGATCATCTCTCTGTGAAAGGTCCCTGGCCCTGGCTGAGTCAAATTCTGCCTGTTATTTCAACTAACCTATTATCTTAATTTCCTCGAGTTGTAATAAAACTTAATCCTCTCAAGTTTAACATTATTTCATTGATTCAGATAGATGAATTTTTCATTTTGATATGCTTTCAGGACAGAGGTATCTGAAATGATGCCCAATGGTGAGAATGACCGCATCACGCAAGGTATTAACAATGTAATTGCAGCCATTATTCCAAGATTAAAAGACTTCCATGATCTCATGGTGAATCCTCCGAAAGTAAGTTTTTGTGTCACTTTCATGTAATTACTTAATGTCTTTGAGAACATGTGTCACTTTATTGGAGTAATGCGTTGAAAGCACAATATTTCATTTATTTGTATACTAGTTAAATGCCCCATAGTTTTGCTGGAAATGAATGAAGTATTTTTTTCCATTCTTGGGCACGAATGTGAACTTTGCACTTTGCAGATAAAAAAAACATTAAATGACTTTGTGTATGGGCAAAGTTCAAAAGCAAAAGGTTTAAGGCAAACAGACACTTATTTTTTTTGATGATTATACTTTATTAAAATTTCACATTGGGACACATTATTCTCGTCATCAATGATCAAAATCTGTCACGTATTAACGTCTGTAGGTGCTGGGAAAAGTAATAATATGATTATTATTTTTTTACAATTAAGTAGTGAAAGACATCATTAGTTCCTCTCTCAACAGTTAACATGTTATATAAGCGTATGAATAATCCTGATCAAATGTCACGCTGAACAATTTTATTGTGAAATATGAATTTGTCATGATTGAACATTGAACATGGAGTTTTGTTTCTCTCTTTCAGCAATTTTACAGCACAATGCCATCGTCTATTGGGTCTCTAGATCCTCCCCTCGGCAACACTCGACTTCAAGTGGCCAAACTTATCACAGCTCTGGTTGGGGCCAACATGCACCAAGTCAACACAGAACTGGCATCCCTGGGGACCATACAAACCCTTTTGGTAGGGGGAAATGTTACATTCTTTTTCTCTACCATATTTTTTTTTTTTTTTTTAAATTTTTTTTTTACTCTCTCTTTATGACAAGGTAACATTGACATTATTTGGATGAAGTTGTATTAGAAGCTTTTTTCAGAGGATATTGCTTTGTATCAGTTTTTTGGGGGTTTTTTTCATTAAAAAAAAAAAGTTGTCATTTTGTCTGTTTGTTTTGCAGGATTTGTGTTTCAGGTATGTGTGGAACAATTTCCTCCATACCCAAACTGAACAGTGCCTTCTCATTATACTCAACAATGGCCCTATCACTATTGATGGAAAACCAGAGCACCCGTTGTTAACACAGGTGAATGTCTAGACTAAGAATGTTTTAGCTGCACTTTTTGAAAAGCCCTGGTTTTAGAAGACTTTTTATATTTTCAGTCAGACTTTTTTGCTTTTGTGTAATTAATCAGTGACAATAATCTTCTGAGGAAATTGTGGTTTACACCTCTCCTCAAATATTTCCTGCAAGCCCTTTGCAGTTTGAGTCGTTTGAACTATTATTGATTATATGATATAGCATAAAATGCGATACTCAAATTCCATGTGGTTTGATTTGCAGTTTGTGACCTTTGAACGAAAAGTAATACTGCACCATTCGATCAGGTGTGATTAAACAGTAATTGTATGTTGTTAAAAAATATATCCTATTTTTCTTGTCCAGTTATTCACAGAGTACAAGTTTGTTGAGCGATTACTACAAGAATGGGAAACCAATGACAAAGAACAGTGAGTAATTTTGTCATGTTTTTATCCTGAAATGTGCTCTGTTTTTTTTTTTTTTTTTTTTTTTTTTCAAATTTAGATTTGTTTTGTTGACTTTCAGTAACCATTTTAGAAAATATGTTCTTATTTTAATCTAATTTCGTGGCAATTTTTATGAGCAGTATGGGCATAATTTTTTTGTCCATCTGTTTTTGATAATACAAGGTGTGCCTTAGAATAAAGTTTTTTCCCTTTATGAAATAGGAAAAAAATGGAACATAGAGCAACCAAACTTTGAAACGTAATTAGTTAATATCTTTAGAATTTTAACGCCAAATTTCAAGTACATTGATTGAAGTGTCAAAGCAAATTGGGTCAATAGGTAATCAGAGAAAAGTTGCTCAACACATTTACCATGTTGGGCTAGACAATACGGAATTTCCCTTGGTACCAGATACTGGATTATTTATAATCATGTGTAGCTCGAGCACTGCAAGGAAACTTAATTTCTGAAACATGCCTTGTAAATATATTAAAATCCTAAAAACACTTGAATTTTGGACAATTTTTAAATTGATTGATTTTCCTTTGCAAGCTTTGGTCTTGTCAAATACAAGCATTTATTTAATATATGTTTTGTTTAATGTTTCCATTGTTTCCAGGGCAGCACCGAGTGGAAGAAGAAAAGGGTTTATGGGACACCTGACCAAAATGGCAAATTCTATAAGTAGTTTGGTGGAGAAGGAGGAAGCTTCCAGCATAATCAAAGATCATTTCAATGGTAAGGTATCTCTGGATGATGGAGAACAGTTTTAGATAATGAGCTTTTTAAGGCATTTCTTTCTTCTTCTTTTTTTTTTTTTATGTCACTCTTTTTGGTTACTCAGGTTGGCAGCAATGATATTATGAATAAAATCTTTGTGGCTAAATGGCTACTGTTGTTCCACAAGCCCTCAAATTATTGAGTCAAGTAGTAAGGAAATATGGACATCAAACTCAAACACTTGTTAAACATAGGTATTCAAGCTACAACATAATTTTGGTATCATTTGAAACTTTCTTGCAATCTCTACAAGATGGTTAAGTATTAAAACTAATAAATAATAAACCAAAAATGTAAAATCAGTTTTATTTTTTTTAATGTGGTACCCACATCATGACTTTGTTTCAAACGGGTTGTAGAATATGGGTTAAAGGGAATCATTGTGCATTTCATTTCAAGAAAGTTATTGAATTTTTTTGGACAGCTGCGTGAAACATGATTTATTTTGATGAATAATATTCCTACCCTTAGCTTATCAGATCAAGGTATATTTGGGGGTCTAGTTACAAAGCAAGTGTCGGGGGGATCATTTGGGTTATTTTATTGTTGGTTAAATTCATTTTTTATTCATTTTCTCAGAGCTTTCCGAAGAAACACGAGAGAGGTGGAAAGTATTCTCTGCTGGAACTTTAGCAGAGGTCAACAAAAGAAACACAATAGAATTGGTATGTTATTTCAAACCTTGCTGACCGGTGTCATACACAACATATTTACGTAGATGTGAAGTTATGTTGGAACTATGCCATTCCTCTTTTGGTCAGAAGTTCATTGGATCTTGTGGAGAAATGGGATGGTATAAAGTTTTGTTTTGGGATTATTTTTTTTTTATAATTCTTAGATTTCTTTTGTTTGGTACTTATTGCTTGTTTTAGATATCGTGTGCTGTTTTTTTTTTTTGGGGGGGGGGGGTTAAGCCTTTTATTTGAAGTGCAGATTAATCCGTAAAAAGCTTCATTCTGGAAACAGAACTGGCTGTATTCTTCTCGCCTCTACTAAAAGCTGATTAAGTTTTTTGGGGGTTTTTTCATTGTTTTCCTAGATGCGGAGTCATCCACTGGTTTCAAGTAGTGAAGATGATGATGCTGATTTCAAAGATATTCCCTTCCCCCAAGACACTGCCATGCAACAGGTGAGAGATATTCTTTTTGTTGGCAACAGAATTGTTTTAAGTGGGTCATTCATTTCAACTTGTTGCTTACTTTTACTGCATTTTTTCAAACTTATACCTTTACAGACAGGATAATGCTGGCGCTTACACTTTAAGGTTATGGTTTAACCCCGTATGTGCCAGTATTTTCTACCCCATTTGCCGAACTACTCTGCTATACCCTGTTCATCTAGTTTCTTATGCAAATTGAACACACTCTTGTAAGATTTATAATTAGGGTTTATATATTGGCAATGATACTTTGTTTGTGAGGAGGGATAAGTCATCTAAAACGATGTTGAGGTATCAAATAGTGTAATAAAGCTTGCAAAAGACGGCTGTTATGAATTATTGTGCCTGGGTATTTGTTGCCTTCCCCAGGCGTTCTCCGATTATCAGCTTCAGCAAATGACAAGCAATTTTATCGATCAGTTTGGCTTCAATGACGAGGAGTTTGCAGAACAGGATGAGAAGATTGAGTAAGTTTTTTTCTTTTTGCTTTAATAAATTGCATGTATTTTCATGATTATCAATAACTATTTTTTTTTTTATGACCATCCTTTACACTAATTTTGTTTTCTTCTTCATGGTTTCTTTTTGGGGGGCATTTAGAAAGCTTTGTATGTACATGATAAGTATCTTGTTTTCTTGGTTATGTGTAAGATATTTTTGATGAATGGTGAATTTTGTCTGTCATTTCAGTGCTGCATTTTCTGATAGAATATCAAGTATAGATGCTGATATACAAGTTAATGACGCCAAGGTAAGACTTGACCTGTTAAAAGCATGATACACTATCTTCGCACTGTCTCTGATAATGGGCATAGTTTTTACAGATTTGTTTTCTGTAATGTTGAAAAGTATGCACTAAAACCTTGTTGTACCTGCAAGTGTGGGGAAACCATAAATTTCGGAGTATAATACCATCTGTGATGGAGTAGCTGGAAAGTAAGGAAGGTGGAAGAACTGATTGTCTTTGGGGGCCACAAGTACTGACAACCTGCCACTTACACAGTACAGGTTGTATTTTTTTTTTTTTTTTTTGGTGGGGCATGAATCAGATGAATTTCAGGTTTCTGGCCATTTCAAAAATCCATGTTTGTAACAAGTTGTCTTGTACCGTATGATCTGGTCATTAGTGATGCATGTACGGTAAATTTTTTCTTCATTTTTTTCACTAGCAATCAAGTGCTGCTTTGTTTGAGCAAATCTGCAACGAAAGAATTCAACAGTTTGACAATGATGACAGTGACGAAGACATTTGGGAAGAGAAACCCATTACGTTTGATAAGAATGTTCAGCAGTGCCGCTCAGAGTAAGTCTTTCACATCTTTAAGCTTGATTGATAGTCAAGACAGTCTCTTTAATGTTTCTGAGTGATTTGATTATTAAAATTTGATAGTTTTTCACAGCTCTATAGAATGTTAAACCATTTTACTCTCTTAATCTGTTCTGAAACTTAGTTGCTGTTTCTTGTGAGAAAATGAAAACAGGATGTGCAACATACTTATAATATTTTAAAAGAATTATTTTTCCTGATGCGTTGATGTTTGCAATTATTTCGATATATATTTTCTTGATGATAATGAAGCAGTTATTTTTCTTTGACAGTCTCCATTATGTGCCTTGTCTTCCATTTTACTGATAGGCTTGACTTGGCAGGGCTCATTCACAGTGTGTATATTTGAGGTTTTGTACTATACCTCTCCTTGTGTTGTGTAAACAGCTTTAAAAAAGGATCTATACAAATTGTATTGCAGGAGACTGCAAGGTGAGGTGGTGAGGTGCAACAGCAGTGATGAAGATAGCACAGACAGTGGAGAGGAGCTGTACTCTCCTGCCAGAATCGGACAGGTGTCAGAGGGCATGGAGGTGGATAACTCAGAGAGTAAGGACTCACAGAGATAAACATTAATCAACCTACAACATGTTTTTAAAAAAATATTTTTTCTTTCTTTATCCCTGCTATATGATTTGTCTGTGTTGGTTTGGGGGGGGGGGGGGTGGTACTGACATTATTTCTTCCCCAAAAATTTTGTGTTGATTCAGTTCATTCTCTCCTTTTTTCAACATTTGATAATATTCATTGATAACTTATTTTCTGTTCTGGTCTCCATACATTGTCCATAGGTCTCAATTTTCCGCTATTCCGCTTTTGGAGGATTCTCCGCTAAACCTCCGCTATCCAAAAAAAAATCAAAAAAAATCTGAGGATCGTCGGATTTATAGCGTCAGTTTTTACTCCCAATTTGTTTCTTTCTTTCTCTTTCATGTGTTTATTGGAAGATAGTTATTATATGGTAAATGTCTGCTTTCTTAACTT
>JAUEKZ010041510.1:7321-17679 GCA_031471865.1 Melibe leonina | reverse complement strand
CCCCCCCCCCCCCCCCCCCCCCCCCCATGACACCATAACACAATTATGTGTATGTTGGTACACTGCTGGCTGGCATTTCTGTGAGTACTTTCACTCAACTGGCACGGTTTGTACTGTCATCTTTTTCACCGATTGACTGTGTTACCCTGTCTCCAAAGTCAAGCAGCAACTTTTTGTCATTTTGTTCCAGATATGGATGGGTGCCTCTCGCCTACACCGAGCCTATACTGCGACCACCACCTCCCAGAGCAGGGTAACTAGATCTTTATATATAGGAGTAGATTCTGTTTCAATTATTTTCCATCAAAGACATTAGAAGATATAGACCTTAGATTTTCTATTATTCGTCTATCGGTGCGTACCGCATTTGGGAAGCCAAACAAGCGACACACGACCATTTGGTTACCTCAAGTGTCCGCCATCTTGACTCCTCATATGCAATAAATGTACGTCAACAATTACCTTAATTGACGCCATTTGGTGTCTCCTAGGTCGGACAGGCACGTGCCCAAACACTAAGGTCTCTCTTCAAAATGTCTTTGATTTTCATGAAGCTTAACTACCTTGGATATTTTTTTCATTAATGTTCATCTTTTCTATTACATTGCAACATAATGACATGTTTGTTTTAAGGGCTCCTGTTATAACTTATCACAATTAACTCATTGCTATATTCAGTAGACATGTAAATTACTGGTATTTTGAATTAACTTTGGTATTATTTCAATGAACAGCGACATTATCAGAGTATAACTTGTAAATTTTGTAAACCAAACCATTAGTGTGATCACACGCACTACTGTTGGTTTTTTTATTAACATCATTATTTTCTACTCTTGATATCTCAATCTGCCTACGTAAAAAGATATTCTTGTTGAGCTGGGTGGGATAAAGACACACTTAATCATTAATATTGAAGATATGATATCAATCTAGACTCCATAATCTAAATACTTCAAGATAATTTCCCAACTGCTGACCTTTCCTTTTCAACAGCCCGCCACCAAGAGCAAAGAGCATTAGTGACCTGAAAGAGCAAGCGCTCACGAGCTCACCTTTCACCTTTGACAGTATACCGACCAACGGCAACACTCCAGGAACTATGAAACGACCGAAATCCCTGCACGAACCAGCAATGATGAAGATGATTAACGATGCTTTTCATTTTCAGGTGACAAAGAATTAATTTTAAACAAATTTACCAAGAGGAATTAAAAGTTAGGATGACTTGTAAAACAGCATTTTCTTTTCCTCCATGTCTAATTCGCTGTACGAACTGATTATCTTTTGTAGAAAAGAGAGTAATGTTAAAGGCAAAGACAACTGGAAATATTTGCTACTTATAGACAACTCTATTTGTGTTCCCTCCTATTGTTTCAGTGTTAAAAGACCATTGATTTAAGTCAACATATTTATTTGTGAAAAAGCTATTGTGAAACAGGCATTAAAATAACAGTCAAAATGACAAGTAGACGTTTCGACCTAAGGCCTTCATGAGAACAAACACAACAAAATCACATTATGAAACGAATATATCACATTATAAAGACAAAGAAAGGTACATCTCTCCGCTCAATCGCTTAATCCATATGTGAAAGAAAGATAGAGTATAGTGATGTATTTTACAGTAAGTACTCAATTCGTATGGAATTGAACTTGAACTCATATCTAGATTTCTTATTTCTTTATTCCCAGTCATCTGAGACGGGGAGCATGACCTCCTCGAGCACCGTCAGCTCCCAGATACCGATGGCATACACCACTGATTCATCCGTCTACCAAATGGTTTCCTCCGATGGAACAGTATCACAGGTAGGGTAGCTTAATCGCTAGAGCGTCCACCTGGGAACGTTAATTCACCCTTTCACTGCTAAGGCCGCCAAAACCCTAAATACTTGCCTGTTCTTACACCAGATAAATCAGATTTCAGTGAACTGACATATGCCAAAAGCCTGATAATCAGGTTTTGGCATATATGTCAATTCAGTGAAATCTGATTTATTTGGTATAAGAACACGTACATTTTCAATATTTAGTTATTTAGCATATTTCAATTGGCTTAGAATCATACCTCGCTGTGAAAGGGTTAAAGACCGTATTTTAAGCAGCTATCCCACCAGGCGCTAGGTGCTATAGGAATAATGCTAGAACTGGTTGGCCCATTGTCAGCATATTGTGATTGTGTGAAATATGATTGGAGTGAGCCCTCCGTTTATCTCTCTACCATGGCCCCACTTTAACTTGTCTGGAAAGATCTACTTTTGATACGACCTTGATAATGTTAAAAGGGCAGTTAAGCATGCAGCAGCCAAACCAACCAAACTGTATTGTGTTTAAATGTCCCCTACATACACTGTATGCATTCATGTATGAATTTAGATTAAAATGATCTTAATAGAGTGTATTAAAGTTGATCAGTTACAGTTACAAACAATTTTTCTTATTCCTGAAATAAAAATTATCTGTTGTTTTACTCCCAGGCCGGTGGGATGATAATGTCCCCCATACTTGCAGACAGCCTCCTGATGAAAGCCCAGGGAGATTCAGCCCAGAGCCCACCCCTTCCACCCCCACCCATCACCTCTGGTTACCCCATGACAACTCCTTTCCCCACGGCACAACCAAGCAACCCGCCCTACCATAGAGGGGGATCATCCACAACACCAAACTCTCCCCTTATGGGACGACCAAGATCCAACTCTGTCGGCACTTTCTTAACCCACGCCCTGCAACTCCAACCCTCTACCTTTAGCGTTCCTCCACCTCCAGCTTTCTCTCCTCCCCCTCCTCCCGTTTCCTCTTTTGCCCCTCCATTTCCTCCCATCACAGCACCCAAACCAGGACCACCACTAGTATCCCAGAAGTCACAACCGCAGTTGGCACAACTTCCTCCGCCACCAGACGGGGCGGGTGGAGCACCCCCTCCCCCTCCACCTCCTCCACCACCACCGCCACCACCGCCACCATCTCTGAAGTAAGAAGGGAAACAATAAAACATAAGAGTAAGAAAGAGGTGCAGTAATTTGCGATATGTTGCATGAATGTAACTGTCAAAATAAAGATTTCCTGTGAAGTGTCCAAATTCGCATTTTCTTCTGTTGCATGATTGCACTTGATTAACTCTTCAATATACTGTACTTGTATTAATGTCAGTATCAGTGACCTTCATTTTAGATTGAGGATATCTACGTGCTTGAGACAAAGAAACAATCTTTATCATAATTCAGTAATCTTAGTATTCATCCTTGTTGTTAACAGTTTGGAAGATTATCTTTTAATCAAATGTTTTGCTTTTTAAAACTTAATCAATTTGGTTTTAGTATTTTTCCAAGCTCAGAAAACTTTCGAAATCTTATGAAACAACTTCATTCGTCATATTCATATGGTTTCAGTAGGCCCTTATGTATGACATTTTAATCATACAATTTGTATTATGGACTTAATAAACAACTAAAACTGAAAGTTGCAAAAGAAATCAGTTTGATGGTTTTTAATCTAGAAATAAATAAAACATTGAATCAAATTCTGTGAGAAAACATTGAGATAGCTATAATTAAGTTTTAACATTTGCCTTTTTCATTGCGTTGTGAGTAAATAAATGAAGTGTATCAGTATCGGTTTAAAACACTGCAATCTCCATCACAATATGCCTTTAATCTCTTTCCTTGTTATTGCTACAGAGATGAGCTGAACACCAAGAGTTTGAGGAGGACGCAAACGAATGACAGGTCAGCTCCGAAATTCTACTAACTCAAGATGGAGACTATCATTTCATTCCCCTTGTGTTTATTTGTCTATTGAGAATTTAAGGACACCATGACACTTGAAGGTCATAGAGGCGCCCGCCGCCCGTTGCTCTTCATGCGATGAACAAAAAAAACGGGTCACATCAAACATAATGTCCTGAATGCAACTTGTGATCTTTTTGTGATGGTTTTAGCCTTTGTTACACTAGTAGTAGTAGTATTCAGTGCATTCCTTGACAGAGGCCTTTCAAATTTGTAATTCCCCTCATGAAAAGAGATGTGTAATGTTTGTATCTACATATGTACCTTGTGTGATTAAAAAATGATGTCTTGAGATTTTGAACCATAAATCTTCACATGTTAGGTGTGTGCCTTCAAGGTTAGATAAAACAAGACACTATCACTCTTCGGCATTGGAATATTTAGAATGTTTTAATAATAATATACACTGTAAGTGAAATTATTTTTTCATATAAATATATACACGAACTAAACTCCTACCCTTACCGACATATTGTTTGATAACCCATATCATGTTTTTACGTGTTGTCGTCTTTAAAGTCCAAAACAATGCACTACGGTAATGTGTTCAATTACTATATCTAGTATAAAATGCTTTGGGAAATTTCATGTCATTTTGTCAAAGTTATCTGTCCATTTTCAATAGGGTTCTACATAGTAAACTAAGTATTTATGAATGCTCTTAACTTTTTTCAATGTGTGCTTTATGCTCCTGTGTCATCATCACTCTTGACTAGTGCTTGAATTTTTTTAAAGATTAAGATCTAGCATATTATTGTCAGCATGAGATGTGTAAATCAAAGTTTTTAATTTTTGAATTTACCTGCAAAATTAAAAGTGTGCTCAAGAACTAACTGAACGTACCCTATGAACGAATGGAAAAGAAAATATACTGTACTTATGATTATTATGTGGACACTCACAACTCTATTCCTTGTCCATGCTGAAACAGGGATATTTGGACACCGAATATGTGAAAATAAGAAATGATACTCTTATAAATTACATTCGTATAGCGGATTTTCAATATTTTATAATGCTCAATGCGCATCAGGGTGACATACATAAGTAAGGACATTGAGTTTGGGACAAGAGATCTGAGGGAACGATAACTAATATATAAGGGGAAATGTGTACGTATTTGTTGAGTCAACTACTTATTAAGATGATGCTCATTAAGATTGAACTATCTGTGGGTAAAGAGCACTGTGCCCTCCTTTGCATTTCACATATTGTTGAAGAGAAATTTTTAATGAAAACAACCTATAACCTATTTTTATATACTTTGGTTTTTAAATTTAATATATTTTGCTCTTCATCACAACCAAAAATAATCAATTTCATTTTTGGATTTCGATAAAACTAAAAAGTTTCAATTACATAAAATCACCCCTTTTAATTGTTGTTGCTGGCAAAGTGAATAACATTATTATAATTTTGTAAACAAAAGCAGAATTGTTATAAAACATTTCTTAAATAAATTTTATGATCTGTTTACAATTGACTTTTAAAAAATGGTTTGATACTCTTGTTCTTTGTCCAAGTTGGGCCAAAAAAAACTGGATGAGGACTACGTGAAAGAATTAATATAAACCATTTTGAAACAACAGGGGGCATTGGAGAGAGGGGGGTTGGTAGGAGGGGAGCAGTGGTGGATTCTCTTTGATATCCCACGTGTTACCAACAAGACAACACCATCGTCACAGTGCCACATCCACACATGGAGTGTCTCACATTATCAACCAAACGTGTTGTAACCTAGTACAGGATACTTGTGGCGGGGTGGCGGGTCTAGAATGTTGCCTTGAGGATAACCCACCCTATGGAGTAGGAGTAAGTCGTATAGGAATAATAATAATAATAGCCATTTGTAGAAATAGCACTGAAAATCACTGCAAATGGATCACATGTAGAAGAATAGGAAGTTGGATAAGAAACAAAAGATAAAACTATCTTTTTTTCTGGTTCCCTAGACATTGACTTATCCAGAGTCACACTGTAGAGCTTAGTGTAAAGAACAACCAAACTCTGCCATGGACTTTTCACATAGAGATAAGGAAATGATTTAAATGGAGGAAAACATCAGCTCTCACACTCGCAAATGAGATACGGAGACAAAACAAACAGACAATGCCCACCATAAACATAATGCTCCAGGGAGTCCCAGGATATCATACCGTCTTATGTGTAAGTAAAAAGACTCAGTCCTTCTACATAGTAAGTGACTAGGTAGCACAACGTATAAATCATGGGGGATGTGGATGACCACATTTTTGTTGGCACAGCATGCAGTACCAATACTAAATAAAAAGAAAAGAAAACAGCTGTGTGTGTACCGTATGCACATATTAAAGAGAGCACAAGAGAGAATGACGAAAAAAGCAAGATGATAGGTGACATAAAAAGAGAAGAAACAAAAGTACACTCATACCTCGGGGGGAAATTTTAACATTTATATCATCAGAAAGAGTCCAGATTCAAAAATTACTTTCCAGACAAACAAAATTTCATTGTCGTCATCACGAGTTATGGCCCTTTGAAGGTCACCAGGTGGGTTTTATTTTTAATTAAGGATAAAAAATGTTAATGTGTAAAACTATCTGAAATGTATTTTAGGTATATCATGACCACATTAGACTTTTAATGAATATTTTTGTTTATACGGTTCAAAGAGGAAAAAATTAAGTTTGAGTGCACTTTTCTCAAAACAGTAATAAAGGGTGTACTTCTTTTTAAAAATAGCCTAATTTGGTCACAATGTTGATACATAATGCCGAAATTGGATAGATACATGTCTTGAAGTAAAATTTTGACTCTCAAGTTAAGGTATTCAGAGTTATAGCCCTTGATGAGGTGTCCTTAAAAAAAATAATTATTCTTAATAGACGTTTTTGATGTGTAAAACTGTCTAAAATGTAATTAAGATATTTAATAATCACATTCGACTTTTTATTGATATTTTGGTCTTTAAATTCATATGACTTAAAGTCAGAGAGGAAAAAATGAAGTTTTTAAGGGAAGTTTTCTATAAAAAAATCAATAAATGTTACAATAGCCAATTCAGTCATAATATTGATACATAATAGTAATAGGACAGATACATGTCTTAACATTATAATTTTGATAACATTGTTGTACTTTGACACTTGAGGCACTGTGGCCGGGGGCACCAAGTTCAATTCCTACCGGTACCATTGGCACTTCGGTTTCTCCTTGAGCAAGGAAATTTACTCCAATTGCCTCACCCCACCCAGGTGTAAAATGTGTACCAATGAACCAATCCACATTTTGGGTTGGGGAAAGTAGTCAGCTTTCTAATGTCATGAGAGGCAAGAATGGGTCTAAAGTGAATTACGTATAATAATATTATTAATATCAAAAATGTTGTTTTTTGCACACACTGACTTTTCAGGGGCAATAACTACGTCATGTTGACACTTTATTAAAGTATAACACAGGTTGGTTTCGAAATCTCAAGATATCAGCTTTAAAGAACACGACATAGTAAGAAATTTCCCCCACAGAGGGGCAGGGGGGGATAATTGTGGGGTTACCATGGCCCAAAGTCTGTCCTTTTTTTTTACAAAGTAAGTGTTTAGAGAAAAATGAGGCGCCCGCCAACCGCCCGCGTACCGTGTTTAACAGTGTAGCGCCATACATACATTAATAAAGGTAATAGGATTCACTGTTTGTAGGGTCTATAGGAAGTGTATTCAACTTATAGCTATAGAGTGACCCGCCGACGAAGGGAACGAAGTGTTTAGCAAATATTTGAGTATTAAGGGGTTTTCATCTGATAAGGATAAGTACAGTAGTGAGAAAATTTTAGGCTGGCGGTATAATGAGAATTGATTACATTATGCAAGTCATGAATGTCACAGATAAGTTGTTGGCGGATGGCAGTTTAAAGAGGTTTTTGTTTTTATATAGTGGCCGATACATTCCACAACTAAAAAAGGCAGTAAAAGAGAATACATAGTTGTATAACCACTAGAGACGCCCACCAACCACTCGCCAGCAGTATGCATTTGCTTGTTCAAGAGAGAACTAGAGGGGGAAAAAAGGTAAGATGACAGCTGAAGCCAAAATAAAAAACGATAAAATCTTGATGAATACAGTAAAAGTTTTATTATTCACTTTGTAAGTGTAAGAATATGAAATGAGACCTGAGCATACATCATCACTTCCATGAAGTATGATTGATCCAAGAATTGTCATTGAATGGCTGTGTACTCAGCAGAATAGGACCACAAATTCACCAACTACATACCTACAAGACTACAAATTCACAGTTTATTTGTTTGTCTAATGTGAGTGTCTTGGTAAACTGTATTGGGTGGAGGAAGAGGGATCTTATTATTCTTCAATAAAAATGTCTTGAGTACAAGTACAATGTGTCTCAACGATTCATCCAATTAGCAATCCAAATTCTTTATTCTTCTTCTACAACAATTTTTTTCCAACCATCCAGCTATGAGGCAGATATCCTTCTCACCACTGCATATCATTGTTATACAATCAGATACCTACAACAACACAGTATTGTAGTTAAATAGGTAGGTAGAGTGTCCGTCTCAGAACCTGTAGGTTGGGGTTCAAACCCCAGTGGTGTCAGACCTTAGACCTTAAAATCAGCATTTTAGCAGCGGTCTAGCTGGGCCTTCTGCATTTAGAGAACGGTGCCAAGATAGGTTGGGCCCAGTATTAGTATACTGTCATTGGGTGAGATATACGAGTGAGCCCTCTATTTATCTTTGTGAAGCAGCACGTTAACTTTATCTTGAGAGCTCTGCATTAGTAGATGTGACCAGAAACTTCTTTGTTTGTTTATTGAGAGTTTTAAAGTGCTTGCAACTGCTATTATCATATAAGCGCCAAGGGGTAATTAAGATGATAGGCTAGTTAAAAGATCAGCCAGACTTTACCCTTCCATGGACGCTCCACAGAGAGATGATTTACAGGGGAAAAAATATCATCTCTCAAAGGTGACAGTGATATGACAGAATGATTTACAGGGAAAAAAATCACCTCCCACAATCACAAAGCAGGACACACAAACGGATGATGGCTAAAGCCTACAACATGCGCTATTGTGGTCTGAGGAGACCCAGGATATTTAGCACCCTTTGTGTACAAAAGTACTCGGTTCTTCTAGATAGCAGATGACCTGTAGTTAGGTACCACTATATAAAACATGGGGTATGACCATAAGTCTGTTGGGACGACAGGCAGAAACAAGACTGAGCTAACAGATTCAAAACAGCTGTGTGTGTATGCTTGTTAAGGGAGCACTAGAAGAAAGAGTGCTGGAAACAGTAAGATGACAGGTAAAGCCAAAAGAGAAGAAACAGAAGAAGCGACTATCAAAGATCAGCAACAAACACATTTTAGTGTGAGATGCTTGAGACCTCGATAAAATAATTATATTGCTCCTCTTGCTTACATGACTGCCAATAGAGACAGCACAGGTTCACATGAGCGATGACCAGAAACTATCTTTAAAAATGCATTATAACACGTAACAAGAAACAACCAACCATGAGTTGGAAGGCAAGCATGGTGGTATCTCAACAACACCATCGCCAAGCAAATAGACTACGGCTATGACTGAGTCTTCACATCTCATGAGGTAGAAAAGGAGATTGTTTACAAAGACTGGAGCAGAGGCAATGTCAATGATTATTTTTTAAAACTTGAAATAAGTCAAAACATAGAACTGAATTCATAATAAAAAATAAAAAGTTGCATCCATCACTAATCAATGGTGCATAAATGAATTTTTTTGGTCACAATCCAGCATATCTTTCACACAAATACAATTTCATCACAATACACACTCAGCTGGCATTCTGAAGGCACTAGGTGAAATCATGAACCCCAAGTACCTCTCTCACTTTCATTCACTGAAGTAAAACTCTGATATACTTGGTAAGGATAAAATAAGAAACTTAAAACTTATCACTTCCAATGGATCTTCTCAGGTTTGAAAAAAAAATATCCAAATGAGAAGTAAAAAATAAAATCATCTAATCACACTTTTTAAAATTTGCAAACAGAGAAAGACGGACAACCCTCACAAGACTGGTTGCTCTGGTGTCAGTATACTATGACTAGAGATATTCAAGTAAGCCCACTATTCATGTCTGTGCAGCAGCATGTAAATTTTGTCAAGAGAGCTCTGCCTTAAAAATAACCTTAATGCAGATTTTTATTTTTCAGTTTTAACTTAAATAATCAACTACAATCTGACAATTTTTGAACTAGCGTTGGAACAGGAATGTCAATCACTTGAACAGAGCCAAAACGGAAAGAAAAAATCTTACATTTAAAAAGATCATTTTTTTAATGAGCCGAATTTATGGACGAAGTTTTCCGTTAATATTAATATCATTAAAATCCTATCTGCCACCGACTTCCACATGAAGATAAGATATTCATTTTGAGGTGGTTTTGTGTCAATAATTTAGTCAGATTTGAAAATGCCAAATACCATTTTTTAGCCTTTGAAATTTTCCTCTTTTGGTCAATTTTTTTATTTTCTTCCCAGGCAAATCATTTTACAGACTTCTACATCCATTTAGTGTGTTCCAT